>QFES01001914.1:0-40801 GCA_003316375.1 Tylopilus plumbeoviolaceoides
TTATCTGGTAAAATCCTTGGTTTAGGATCTCTCTATGATCGTCTGACTGGAAGATTCCTAGTCTCTGCTCTTTGATGATTCGATTTAGAGGGTGGTAGAGTTGATTGTGATTGGCGATCGATAGGAGGGTCTGGTAGAGGTTGTTGTGGACCATCAATACCAGGTGGAATAGGTTGATTTCCTAGAGGATTGTTGATTTGTATTTCAACGTCCAGATTATCCTCTCTTCTTGGTTCATCAGCAGGTGCATCTTGTTCATCTTCTTTTTCTCCATTTTCATCGTCTATCTGTTGGAGAGGAATAGGGGGCTGAATGTCGAGCTGTTCTTTGGAACAATGCGGAAAGGAAAATTCATCAAAGGTGGCGGTGGATGATATGACAACGCAATGTCGTTTCCTAGACCAAAACTTCCATCCTTTAGTGCCTCGTTCATATCCAATAAAAGTCATTTCTTCAGCTTTAGGAGAGAGTTTGTTTGTCCTCTGATCCTTTGGTATGAAGACGTAGGCTTTGCTTCCAAAAACCTTGAAGTATGATACATCAGGTTTATTCCCAGAGAATATCTCAATGGGAGTCTTCCATTGATGATGACGCATAGGTTGGCGATTGTAGATATGAAGAGCTGTTTCAATAGCGTCTTGCCAAAACCCTTCTGATAAGCAAGCATGCTGTCTCAGAGCTTTTGCTTTCTCCATAATGGTTCAATTGAACCGTTCTGCACGACCATTTTGTTGTGGTGTATGAGGTACAGTCTTTTGATGTTGGATGCCACGAGATGTGAGGAATGATTGAAACTCATGTGACATATATTCTCCTCCTTGGTCCGAACGTAGAGAGGCAAGGGTAAGGCCAGAGTGGTTTTGAAGCCAATCAACAAGGCCTTTGAAGTGAGCGAATACCTCAGCCTTGGTATGAATGAAGGCAAGGAGAGCGAAAGCAGAGCAGTTGTCAATGAAAGTGAGGACATAGCAAGCTCTAGAGCGAGACTCGCGTGGGAGTTCCATAAGATCCAAGTGAACAAGTTCTAAGACTCAGGAGGAACGGGATGTAGAAGTGGGAAAAGAGCGTTCATGCATCTTTCCAAGGGCACAGCCCTTGCAAGGAGGAAGGTCTGATGAATTGGTAGGAAAACTGGTGACTCGAGTGGAGAGTCCGGTGACATGTGTTTGAGCGTGTTGAAGAGCATTGGAGGAACAATGTCCAAAGTGTTGGTGCCATAAGTCATATGAATCCGTTTCCTGCAAGGAGTTTATATTCAACATGTCTGGAGTGATCAGAGTGGACTGAAACCAGTGTAGAATATTGGTGGGCGATGAGACAGAGGCCCGAATCACCAACCTTCCTTGCTTGTCCCAAATCTTGGTCTGTTTATCAATGGTTACTTTGTAACCTTGCTTGGTAAGTTTATTGGTAGAGAGCAAGCGGTGAGCTGCTTCAGGAGAATACCAACAACTTGTAAGCACAATAGGAATCAGCTTTATGTCACCAAAAGGTTGTTGAAGAATGATGGTGCCAGGACCAATCATCTCAATGGATTTACCATTGGCAATCTTAGCAAATCTTTGTTGATCTTGAAGATTAGAAAAATCTTCTAAGTACAGACTGATATACTGTTAACAAGCCAGTGGTGTTTATAAAACTCTTCCTGAGTAATCTCAGTTCCGACCATATAAGCAAAAGCGAAGTCCTTGTTGTAGAGGTCATCTGCATAATTATCATTCCAATCATCGTATTCTGGTACAAAACCATCGGGAGCATGTGTAAAAGAAACAGTGGAGTGTTTCCACGTTCCATCCACTCTTCTCTGATGATCTCCATAGAAGGATTCTGATTCCTTCTTGGGTTTCTTCTTCGAGTTTTTCTTTCTACTCAAGGAAGTTGATGACTGTGGAATGCGTTCATCAGATTTTTGGGGTATCTGAGAACTTGGCTTGTTACAGCTTTCATTAGAAGGACCGGCAATGTCCATTCCAGTTTCTTCTTCTTCCACCATGGTGGCCCAGTCTTTAGATGAGCCAGGAAGTGTTCCGGATGGTCTGGCGACACCTGAACCCAAAGGTCCGAAAGGGTCTGAAAGGGTATGACTGGTTCCAGGCCAGTGGATAGCAGGGCGTTGCCATCCAGCTTGTGCGATTATAGATGAATCACTTTCTCCTCCTTCATTAAGCTCGACTTCGTATTTGAGCCTCTGTTTCTCTTCTATGACTCCAGTCATCTCGGAGTTGAACAGGTATGCTTGTTCATCGCCATCAGCGACATTTGCACAACCTTTTCCTTTCCTGTTCTGATTGCTGTGGAAGCAGTCATATGCAGGTGTATTGGTGGAACATTGTTGGTTTCCACCATGACTACATCCTCGATTTCCTCCTCCTCAGTTGTTACTACAGCCTCGAGAGTTTCTGTGACCTCTAGGTCCAGTTCCCC
Organism: Tylopilus plumbeoviolaceoides; assembly: GCA_003316375.1. Classification (NCBI taxonomy): domain Eukaryota; kingdom Fungi; phylum Basidiomycota; class Agaricomycetes; order Boletales; family Boletaceae; genus Tylopilus; species Tylopilus plumbeoviolaceoides. Next base: position 2,425 of record QFES01001914.1, read on the forward strand.
TCAGTACTTCACGATCCCAATGTCCTTGATTGGACTGGGAGTGGTAGCTTTGGTTATATTGAGGCTGCCATTGATGTTGTGGCGGTCCTCTCTGCATAATGGCAGTGTGTTGGATAGAGGAATCGTGCTCGATAGAGCTTATACCTGCAGATAGTGGTTGTTGGGAAAGGGATTGTTGGAGAGAGTTCTCCGTACCAATACGAGGTATGATTACCAATACATCTAGGTCAGCAAATGGAATGGTTTGAACAGCTGTCAAAACCATAGGATGGAATGAATGGGGGAGTTTCACCATGAGCAACATGGCCTGAAGTTGGTCCTGCAGGTTGGCTCCTGCAGCGTTCATCTGTTGGAAGAAAGACTGGAGATCCGCGATGGATTCTCCAACAGTTTTGGTGACCATTACACCGTTTTCATTCTTGTACTTTTGACAGAACTTGTAGTCGATCATCCTTTTAAACAGATGGTAGATCCCAGCTGCTCCAATATCTCCATACATGCTTTGTAGGAGTTGAAAGAATGCTCTTGTGAGCAATGGATGGGGGACTGCTGGGATAGCTGGTTGACCAGCAGCCACAGGTATAGCAGCTTGAGGGATATAGTCCCAAACTGCTAACCTTTGAATATCAGACATACAAGTCATGACAAGAAAGCCCATGATCTTGTGATCCATGATAAGCCATGGACCTTGATCGGCCTGTGGTTGGGTGTTATAGGTGAACGTCCCATCCATGTATTTCCATCCATCTAGCATGGAGAGAGGAGCGCGGATCACAGTGACACAAGAAGACCAGTCAGCACTTCCAGAGAGCCTGGTGAGGTGACTATAGGTGGTAGAATTGATTTTGAAAGCGTCTGGGAGGATGGTAGCCATTTAGATAAAGAGTATCTGCTCAAAAAGATCAGATGAGATCATTGGTAAACTCAAAAAAGAAAGATTAAAAGAAGATTCTCCTGCTGCTTCTATAGGTGAATATGGTGGTTGGTGTCTTTGGATCCAAGTAGCTATCTGGTTCCTTGTATGAGTTCTTTTTGAACATCTATTTTTATTAAGCCATAAGGCCTCACGTTCAGCTTTAGAAGGCCTAGCAGTATATACTAAACCATATGTTTCCAGAGCGGAAGTTCACATGGCCTTGAGAGCTAAGAACCAAAGAGGTTCAAAGTAGTGCAGGTTAGGCACTGAATCTTTTCCCATTTTGATGTGGGAAATTGATTCCTCAGATGTATTTAAACAAGGAAGAAGACTGGAATATGTGTACAAGTGTCTCCAAGAAAAACCAGACCTATCGTATTCATTACATTCTTCTCCAGTATCCTCTCTATTGTCGCTGGCATAGCGACCTCCTAGGTGAGGTGGCATAGGCCACCGCAATGGAATTTCTCTTTCGAGTTCTCCGACTCTGAGAAGGTCCTGCTTGTGATGGAAGATTTGCAAGTAATTCTTTGCCAGGTTCTTCTTCTCCTTTTCCCATATCTGGAAGTTCTCTGCTTCGTCATTCGTTAATGGGAGGATCTGTGTTAACTCCGACATTGCAATGATTCTTGTAAGTGGGTTCGATGTATTCTGTTTCATAGAATTCAGCGACATCCTGAATCATTGCAGAATATACACAGGAGGAATGTCGTTCTGCTTCTCAAAGTAGTTGGATAGCAACATCAAAAGAATCTGGATCGATGATGAGCATCTGGAGAACACAATGAGCAGGATTCATCTGGTGATACCGCTTTCTCATTATGTGGTCGAACTCTCTGTTCCACTCGCGTTGAGTGGGGATGCTGTGGTTTGGGTCAATAAGTTGGAAAACCCGAATCGAGCCATCCTGGTCTAATAGATTCCAGGATTTGCTTGGTCTCATCACAGTAAGGCAGGTGATCTGCCCTCAAGATTTCAAAACCTTGGAAATGGACGAGCACATGCGGAGTAGAATTCCATGTCACGATAGGAGGTGCCCAGCCTGCAGAGCTATATATGGAGAATAGGGTTTTGTCCTGGTTGTGGTAAGTGAAGGTAAAGCGAGCATATGAGATGTTTATGCAGGCCTCAGGACCAATAGCGACAGGGTAGGCAAGGTGACAGGAGTTGAGAGGTTCAAATAGATTGATGCATCCAGGATTAAAGCGAGAATAGGAGTGATAGGAGGGAGGTTCATCAGAGAGGATTTCGTCGTATGCTGGAAGAGGTGCGTCGATGTGTGTGACCAGGAATATACAAACAAGGGGTTCATTCCAGTAAATATCTTTAGCTGGATTGTGTCTGGTGTAATGACCCCAAAAAGGATCAGTAGGATCCAGGGAGTCCTGGGGTATCAGGGTCTCCTGGCCATCCGTCAGGTATGAGACCTTCAGGAACTGATCCTCGGTCTCTGCGTCCAGATCCAGGATCGGGATATCTTGCAGCATGATGAAGTCCATTGTTGATGAATTGAGTAGGAGTAGGAGTAGATGGTGGAGATGGTGGAGGAGATGGTCTTGGGGAAGTTCCGATGGGAAATGTTACCGATCGGATTTGATTGTCGTCCTGTACGAATGTTCCTAGAGGGAAAGAGTCTCTCAGGAGATTATCGACGATGTCGAAAGTGTTATAGACGTCATAGAAACTGGGAAATTGGAATCCACAGTGACAACAATTGTTGCTGCAGCAAAGGCATAGGCAGCGAGGGCAAGCTAAGAGCTGTTACGATTTCATCCTTTTTCATCATCCTCATTGGCTAACGTATCGTATGATCCTCTTTCCCTTTTCCATTGGCTTATTGTATGACTCCACCTTTTTACTTGTACAGCCTCGACTGTGCACGGCTATGTACGCAGCATCGCTCGTCCATACGTAGTAGTTCATAGCTTGGTCTGTGCTCATCTTGTCTCAGTATTTAAACCCATGTACAGTAGAGTAAACGGCAGTCTTATCCATTTGTTCAATCCTCGCCTTAGGCTTGAGTGCGAATTAAGGGTACCGCTCCCTATCCTCATCTACTCGCTTCAGACTTGACGATTAGTCTTGAAGTCTTGAACACTGGTTATCTGTTGTCTTGCCCTCGAGCGTTACGACTCAAAGTCTAGGTCGTTACAAGAGCAGGCCGGAATGGCGAGCTCTAAGGATGACAATAGGGTTTTTTCCTGAGGCAGGAAGTTGAGCAGCAGGGAAAGTGAAGCATGTACCCGGTGGGGGTGCTCCATAATGAGTTCCTAAAGGAACATTGAAGATTTCACTAACCGGTGAAGAAAAGGCCTCTTGAATGTGGACAGGTACGTTGACCTGTGGCACAGACAAGGATACAAGTTGGTTAGTTAAGCCAATTCCCCGGTGTGACATATACCAAGTGCAACCAAGGTACGCTCTGAACTCCTCGCGCATGATGGTTGTAGACATCAGAATGATGGGCTACTTGTCAGGGCGGGGCTCATAACCTATCAGAATAATCTCTGATATCCAATGGCACAGTACAACGAAGGGTAGAGTCAAGAGTAGGAGACTTACTCTTAGGTTCAGAGGTTCAGAGGTACGAACAGTGGAAGTTCAGGAGTGTGTGAGAACTTGTTATTGACTGGGTGTAAGACCCAGTCTTATATACTGGAATGTATCTGTATGTATGTATTGTGACCAGTATCATATATGGTAATCTTCTAGAATGTCATAGAAGATTAGGTAATAGGACTATACTTATTGTCCTATAGCAATAAGGACTACTATTTATGATGTCAGAGATAAGCGATAGCTGACTCATTCTGATGAGTAAAATGGATAGTGTAATGGATAAGAAAGATAAGAGAGTCTAGACCTGTAACGACCTAGACTTTGAGTCGTGACGCTTGAGGGCAAGACAAAGAGTTCAACCAGTGTTCAAGGCTTCAAAGCTAATCGTCAAGCTTGAAGCAAGTAGATGAGAATATAGAGGAGAGTGGTATCCTTAATTCACACTCAAGCCTAAGGCAAGAGGAAAACAAGTGGATAAGACTGAAGGATACGGTAAAGTACATGGGTTTAAATACTGAAACAAAAGGTGCACAGACCAGGCTATGAATTATCTAGTAAAGATAGGTGATGCTGCGTATGCAGCTATGCGCAGTCGATGCTGTACAAACGGATACGGTAACGAAAAGGTGGAGTCATTCGTAGTCCAATAAGAAAAAGGGAAGAGATCATTTGATAAGTAAGCCAATAGGATGGAGAGAAAATGAAGAAAACGTAACACTACCCCCCTCTTAGATCGAGTCGTCCTGACGAGACTCTTTTGATAAGCTTGTCCAATCCATTTCCGGGTATGGATCGCCGTTGAAGACGACTCAGCCTACCAATTACCCCATTGACCTTGGTTTTGCCCATTCGCCAGTACATCGTTAGTCATGTCCCATTGATCGTTCTCCCAGTCAGGAGGGGGACGTTTGACTAACTTACCCCAACTCTGCTTTACTCCAATGGCCATCCATTCAGTAGTAGTGACCATTGAGAATGTAAACACATGCCATGGACCGAGTGATAGGGAGACGAGTATGGGGGTTTGCATACAAGCGGCCTCTTGAACCAGATTGGAGGCGCGGATGGTGACTGTGTGGGCAAGAACGTAGACCAGGGTGGAGATGAAGGCGATGGTGGCGCAGACAAAGAGGGCAATGAGAGACATGATTGTAAGGAGAAGATGCTGGGGAAGTCGAGGGTGTAAACTGAATTATATATCTCCTTCGAAGTCCAGACGCGTGGCATAGAAATGTGTTTCAGTGTCTATAGAATAATCATGGAAAAGGGTGGCGAAGTCGGAAGTGGAGATTCCACAGAGTTTTCTAGGGGAGGATGGGTTCTTTTTATGAAATTCGGCAATTGCTTTTTCCGCATTAGCCAAATTTGCTAGTGGTTCCCACGTACGATCTGTTTCGTCCCAGCCTTTCCAATGAACGAGGTATTGGAGTTGTCACCCTTTCATCCTTGATGCCACGATTGCTTCAACTTCGTATTCCTCATGTCCTTCTTCTGTGATTACGATTGGATCAGGGCGTAGGGTTGGTTGTCCTTCTAGAACATCTCGGTAAGGTTTGACGTGGGAAATGTTGACCGTGGGGTGAATGTGAGTGGATTTAAGAAGATGTAATGTGATGGCATTAGGAAGAACCTTTGTGATGGTATAAGGTCCAATCCATTTTTGGGTTAATTTTCGCGCAGTATAAGGAAGTTTGAGATGTTCCATGGATAGCCATACTTGATCTCCGATGGCGTAATCCGGAGCTTCGCTTCGCTTCTGCTCTGTGGAACATTTCATCCTTTTTTGGGTAGCTTCGAGAACTTCCTTAATCTCCGCGTGAGCTTTTCCGGCTTCTTTTCCAAACTCTCTGGCCACCGACTTGGCATTGCCTTCGAAACCTAAACGGGGATGGTAGTTTCGGGTGATAGCGAAGGGAATAGTGCTGGTGGCAGAAGTGAGGGCGTTGTTGTGCTGAAATTGGGCTAATTTGATCCATTCGGCCCAGGTTTCCTGCTTCTTTGCCACGTAAGCATGGAGATATTGTTCTAAATCTCAATTGACCCTTTCGGTTTTCCCGTCAGTTTGAGGGTGGTAAGCTGTGGAGAGTCGTTGCTCGATCCCGAGGAGTTTGCAAAGTTCTGAAGTAAAATCTGAAACAAACTGAGGTCCACGATCTGAAACTATAGTAAGAGGAAGTCCGTGGATACACCAAACATTGTCTCTGAAAATACAGGCTAAGTGTTTAGAGGATGTGGTTTTGACACAAGGTACAAAGACCACTTCTTTAGAGAATCTGTCCACGATAACACAAATAGAGTTGAATGAGGACAAAAGAGGGAGTCCAGTGATGAAATCAACTGAGATGTCTTCCCATGGGTGTTTCGGAACGGGAAGGGGAAGAAGTTTTCCTGCCGGTGCCTTTTGCTTACCCTTTGTGAGGGCGCATGTTTGGCAGGAATCTATGTAAAGTTTTGCATCTTTGGTGATGCCGGGCCATGTGAAGTATCATGATAGAAGGTGAATAGTTCTTGCTTGACCGGGGTGGCCAGCGATTGGGGAATCGTGACATATAGTCAATAACCTTGTTTGTAAAGGAAGAGGAACGAAAACTTTTCCAGAATCATTTTTGAATATTTTTTCCTCATCATCAAAGGTGAAACCTTCTACGTCCTCTGAGATCTTCTGTGATTTGATGGTTAGTTCTTCGTAAAAGGAAGATGATAGGGAAATGTTATTGGCTTCGAGGATTTCTGGGAAGATGGTGATATTAGTATTGTGATCAGTGACTGCATCACCATGATCTGGTCTTCTTGATAGCGCGTCTGCTCGTCCATTTGTTGTTCCTGGCTTATAGCACATTGTATAGTTGAATTCTTGCAGAAGTGCATGCCATCGTGCCTGTCTAGGGGATAAGGTTTGTGGCTTTCACCAATATTCGAGGTTTTTGTGATCGGTCCAGATCTCAAAAGAAACTCTCCCAATAAGGTAATGGCGCCATTCTTTGAGAGCTCGAATGACTGCCAAGAGTTCTTTATTATAAATCGGATAGTTTCATTCTGCGCTATCAAAGGAATGAGAGATGAATGCAGTTCATCTCCACAAACTGTCTTCTCCTCTGACTGATAATACTCCTCCGGTGGCTATATCACTAGCATCAGTTTCTACTCGCATTTCTTTTTCTTGATCTGGATATGCGAGAAGAGGTGCTTTAGTAAAGCATTCCTTGAGTTCGTTGAATGCCCTTTCTTGATTTGGCCCCCATATGAAAGGTGCATCTTTCTTTGTAAGGTCGTTTAATGGTCTAGCAATGTCAGCGAAATTGGCAATAAAGTGTTGATAATAATTGCAAAGACCAAGAAAACCTTGTACTTGTTTGAGCCGGGTTGGGGTTGGCCAGTCGAGGATGCCGGCCACTTTAGATTTTTGCATCTCCACACCTTCTTTAGAGACAACCATCCCAAGGAAGTCAACTTTCTTTTGTTTGAAATGACATTTCTCTGGTTTGACGTAAAGATCATTTTCCCGAAGACGTTGAAGAACTTCTTTGACGATTTTTCGATGTTCCTCCGTTGGTCTTCCTTTGGTGAAGATGTTGCAGTCGTCCATAAAGATGATGATGACCGTGTACATATCATTGAAGATGTCATTCATCATCTGTTGGAAAGTGGATGGTGAGTTCGTCATTCCGAAGTACATTACCAGTGGTTCATAAGAACCAAGAGGAGTGACGAAAGCTCCCTTCCATTCGTCTCCTTCTTTGATGCGGATGTTGTTGTATCCCCACCTAAGATCCATAGTGGTAAAAAGATCAGCACCTTTAAGTCGATCTATCAATTGGGGGATTAGCGGTAAAGGATAAGCATTTTTTATAGTTCCGTCATTGAGGTATCGGTAATCAATGACCATTCGTTTTTTACTGTCTTTCTTGGGGATAAAGAATACCGGTGATGTCTGAGGGGATTTGGAAGGTCGGATATATCCTTTTTTGAGTTCCTTTTTGATGAAGGTTCTAACTTCTTCCATATCAGCATCGGATAGGGGAATGATACGACCTTTTCTTGGTTCAAAGTTGGGTTTGAGATCGATGGCATGATCCCATGGTTTTCTGATTGGCATTCATTCTGATTCATTCTGTGAAAATATGTCAAGGTAATCATGATATTGGACAGGTACTTTTTCCTTAAGTCCTTCCTCTATGGATTGTTGAAACATGGATGCAGGTATTCGGTCTTGCTGATGTAGTCTGCATCGAGCTGTACACCTAGAAAAGGTTAGTTCTTTCTTGATCCAATCGATCATTGGGTTGTGGCGATCTAGCCAATCATATCCTATGAATAGTGAGTGAGTTCCCAGGATAGTGACATAAAGATCTGCATATTCCAAATGTCCTTGGATATTTAATGAAACCGTTGTGAAGTGTGTAATACTTCCTATAGCTCCTTCAGAGCCGTCAGCGTTGGTCACTATTACAGGGTTAGTTAGTTTTCGAAGGATGAGGTTATTGCGTTTGCAAAAATTTAAGTCGATGAAAGAGTTAGATGCTCCTGAATTGAGTAAAGCGTGAATTTTTGTCGTTTGCCATCCAGTGGTTGTTCTGAAACGTAAGTTAGTTTGGATGGTAAATTGTCTTTGGTTATTTGAGTGGAAGGGTTGTGACGATATTCCTATGGAGCAGTTAGTCATAGGGGAATTAAGCATGTCTTTGGATGCCGCGCCTTCACTGAAAGACGCCCCGAAAATAGAGTCTATCGTGCATACAGGGAAATCATTGTCAGTATATTCTTCTAGATCATAAACACCTTCTTTGTTCACGATCATTGGCCTTTTAAAGCCTCCTGCTGTTTAGCTTCAACTGCGAGCTTGTCTCGCCAGTAAGCTTCTGCCTCAGCTGTTACATAAGCAGCATTGTGGGAAGCGTACCCCCCTCCTGCGGCCGTTTGCGGCTGAGCTGGTGCAAGTTCCGAGGACCTTGCGTTCGTCTTCTTTGGCTTCTTGCAGTTTCGGGCGATGTGCCCTACTTCTCTGCAGTTGTAGCAGGTATGGGTATCACCGGTGTACTGCATCCCTATCTCCATTGGAGCTCCGTGACCAGGCTGTGTCCCTGTAGGTGTAAACCTTGGTTGGCTCTGACCCTGCTGTCCTTGTGCGGGACGATATTGTCCTCAGTAAGGCTTTGGGGTTTGAGCTGCCCTAGCTGCTCCTCGCTCCTCATGGATCCTTTCCAATGTTTTTCCATAGACGTTGTATTGTTTGTAGAGGTCATTGTAATCGTCCTCATTGATCTTGCAGTGGAGAGATACTTGCTGATAGGTGGTGAATCTGACCGCCTGTTTGAGCAAGTGCGCCGCTTCTCCTTCTGACACCTTAGCTTCTCTTTTGAGTATGTCGAACTTTTGGAGGAAGTCTGACGTAAGCATAGATCCCTGTCGAAGAGCCTTCAATTCCTGGTATGACTGGTACTCGAGAGTCGTGATTTGGAAAAAACTTGTGAACTCTTTTTGAAAGTTAGCCCAGGTAGGCCAAGTGTTATCTCCCCATAGGTCTCTTGCGTCGTTCTTCTGTTTTACCTCCTTATCAAGGTACTTCTCCATGGTCAACTGGGCGAAAGGTTCGGCTCTCCCTTCGAGACAAAGTAAGACTGCCATAGCCAGTACTTTGTCGGATTTCCAGTTCTGAGCCGAAACCCAGAGATGTATCTTTGTCCACCATAGACAAAACTTCTTCTTGTCACCATCCCATTTCCTGGGGTCAGCAATCTTCTTGACCATTTCTTCTTCTTTCTTCGCATTTTCCTTTAGAGCCTCAACCAGGGCATCTCAGAGGTCGTCCATGCTAAAGGGGTTCGACATCGTTGCTTACTACTAAGTATCTTCCAACCTAGTTCTGGGCAATTCTTCTGATGTATTGTTTGAGAGGGTGAATATCGATTCTTCATGGATAGAGTAATTCTTCTGAGGCAAACGTCTTGCGCTCAAGTACATAGTCTTATCCAAGTGTAATGACCTGGACTTTGAGTCATGACGCTTGAGGGCAAGACAAAGAGTTCAACCAGTGTTCAAGGCTTCAAAGCTAATCGTCAAGCTTGAAGCAAGTAGATGAGAATATAGAGGAGAGTGGTATCCTTAATTCACACTCAAGCCTAAGGCAAGAGGAAAACAAGTGGATAAGACTGAAGGATACGGTAAAGTACATGGGTTTAAATACTGAAACAAAAGGTGCACAGACCAGGCTATGAATTACCTAGTAAAGATGGGCAATGCTGCGTATGCAGCTATGCGCAGTCGATGCTGTACGAACAGATACAGTAACGAAAAGGTGGAGTTATTTGTAGTCCAATAAGAAAAAGGGAAGAGATCATTCGATAAGTAAGCCAATAGGATGGAGAGAAAATGAAGAAATCGTAACAAGACCTTTCTTCCTGAATCGGTAGCTTAGTAATAGAAGAGCAGAAATAGAATACTACCAATTCAACACTATCGACCTTTCCATCCACTTCAAAACTGGTGATATCACTCCGACGACTTTCTACATCACTCCGCTGGATAGCTCTTGTTCTCTTGTTCTAGGACACAACTGGCTCACCTGCTACAATCTGTTGATTGATTGGGTTTTGAGCAGTATATTGTTCCATTCACCGGGACAAGACATGCCAGCACCTCCAAGCTCATCCCCGTGGCCTCTGGACTTACATCCTCCAGCTGATCTGCCCCCATCCAATCCACTGTGTTTCTCTGACCATAAGGCTCTGCCCATTGCAATAATCAGCGCCCCTGCTTTCGTGCTGGCTTGTCATCTTCAGGGCTCCATTCAGTTTAGCCTGCAACTCTGCCCACAGGAGAGTAATCTCTGCTCCGTTTCTACCACTTCCAAAACTGTCGATCTTTCCAGCATTCCTCTGGAATATCACAATTTCTTCGATGTATTCAGCAAAAGCAAGGCCTCCAAACTTGCTCCGCATCGTGAGCATGATCTGAAGATTGACCTAGAAGAAGGAGCTTCTCCTCCCCTTGGCACTACCTATTCCCTTTCCCCTTCTGAGCTTGAGTCCCTCTAGACGTTCCTAGATGAACATCTGGCAATGGGGTTCATCTGTCCCTCTTCCTCCACTCATGCCACTCCGGTCCTCTTTGTCTGCAAGAAGGATGGTTCCCTCCATCTTTGCATTGACTTCCAAGGACTCAACAAAATCACAAAGAAAGACTGCTACCCCCTTCCTCGCATCTCCGACCTCCTAGATGCTCTGAGCCGCACCAAGATATACACCAAAATTGACCTCCGGCATGCATACCACCTGGTCCGCATCGCTGTAGGCGATGAATGGAAAATGTCTTTCCACACCCGCTATGGCTCCTATGAATGGCTTGTCATGCCATTCAGACTGACAAATGCTCTGGCTGCTTTCCAGCAGTTCGTCAATACTATCTTCGCTGATTTGTTAGATGTTTGCATGATTGTCTATTTGGACGACATCCTCATTTACTCTGCAGACATGGCCTCCCACAGAGAGCATGTCTGGGAAGTCCTCTGCCGACTCCGCAAACATGGACTTTACACTAAACCTGAGAAATGTGAATGGTCCACCAACTCCACCGAATACCTTGGATACCAGCTCTCTTCCTCCAGACTTACCATGTCCCCGGAAAAAGTCCAAACCATTCAGAACTGGCCCGAGCCTTGTAAAGTCAAGGACATTCAATCCTTCTTAGGTTTCACAAATTTCTACTGCTGTTTCATTGAAAATTACTCCAATATTGTCGTTTCTTTGACCCACCTCACCCGCAAAGGCACTCCGTGGTTCTTCAGTGACTCCTGTCGCTCCGCTTTCCATGCCCTCAAGGACACCTTCACCTCCACTTCTGTCCTCACCCATTGGGTTCCGGATGCTCTGATGATTGTAGAAACCGATGCCTCTGACTATGCTATCGCTGGCATCTTCTCCATCCATTGCCTGGATGAAGAAATCTGTCCAGTCGCTTTCTACTCTTGGACCTTGTCCGCTCCAGAACTTAACTATGACACCCATGACAAGGAACTGCTTGCCATTCACAAGTCCTCCGGACTTGGTGGCACTACTTAGAAGGCTCCAGCACTCCCATAGATGTTGTCACTGACCACAAGAACCTCGAGTACTTTGCTATCACAAAACTCCTGACCTGCCAGCAAGCCCACTGGTCCGAGTTCCTCTCCCAGTTCAACATGATCGTCCACTTCTGCCCTGGACACCTTGGCATGAAACCTGATGCCCTCACTAGACGCTGGGATGTCTACCCCAAAGAGGGAGATAAGGACTATGCTCATATCAACCCACACAACTTCTGATCCATATTCACCCAAGAACAGCTCACTGTGTCCCTCCAAGCTACCTACCTCACAGCTCCGGTACTCCAGGCTAGCACCCTCTTTGATGTTGAGACCCTTCACAACGACATTCTCTCTGTGCTCCCTTCCGATCCATTGGCTGCCATCCACCTGTCCTCTCCCGAACCTTCCAACTCTAGATGGTCTGTTGACACTGATGGATTCCTTCACCTAGATAATCACATCTACATACCAGACTTAAATGACCTCAGACTCCGCGTCCTCCAGTACAAACACAATCATCCCCTCTCCAGACATTTCGGACAGAACCGGACATTGGAACTCATCCACCACAAATACACTTGGCCAGGAGTTAGAACATTTGTAAAGGACTATGTCTCGTCCTGCACATCCTGCGCCCATGCAAAGGTTCCAAGGCATAAGCCTTATGGATTACTCAAGCAACTCCCAATTCCAGACAAACCATGGAACTCCATCTCAATGGACTTCATTGAACAGCTCCCTCTATCCTCCAGATTCACTTCCATCCTTGTAGTTGTGGACCGCCTACTAGTATCCAAACAATGCATCTTCATCCCAATGCCAGTGCATGACATGATTACAGCTCCAGAGCTCACCAAGTTGTTCCTCCTCAATGTGTTTTCTAAGCATGGAGTTCCCTCCCATATCACCTCTGATCAAGGCTCCAAATTTGTCTCTCACTTCTTTTGTTCCCTTGGTAAGGCCCTTGACATCTGTCTCCACTTTACCTCCAGTTATCATCTGGAAGGTGATGGCCAGACTGAAAGGATGAATCAAACACTCAAGCAGTATCTCCAGATCTATTGTAACTATCAGCAAGACAATTGGTTTGAACTCCTGCCCCTTGCGGAGTTTGCATACAATAATGCTCCAAGCGCAACCACAGGAGTGTCTCCATTCTTCGCTAATAAAGGTTACCATCTTAATATCACCATTCATCCGGAACGCGACCTCAGCTCCACTCAAGCCAGAGAGTACTCCATCAATCTCGATTCCCTCCATCAGTTCCTCCAGGAGGAAATGGCCCACGCCCAAGAGTGATATCAAGGACCTGCTGACACCAAGCAGACTCCAGCACCAGACTTCAAAGTCGGTGAGCAGGTATTTATCAAGGCTAAGTACTTCCGCTCCACTAGACTCTCCAAGAAGCTCTCCGAAAAGAATCTCAGACCTTACAACATTATCGCTCAGGCTGGAACCCACTCCTTCACCCTCCTTCTCCCAGAATCCATGAAGTCAGTACACCCCGTTTTCCATGTCTCCCAGCTAGAACCCTCTGTACCCAATACAATTCCAAATAGGGTACAATCTCTGCCACCTCCAGTTGAAGTAGATGGAGAACCGGAATATGAAATCTCTGAAATCCTCGACTCCAAAGTAGATCACTGATGAAGGAACTGCAAGTTGCTGTACCTTGTGCAATGGACTGGATATGAAGGTACTGATGATGAAATGTCTTGGCTACTGGCCACGGAACTTAGTCATGCCTCTGAGCTTGTTCATGACTTCCATCTGGACAAGCCTGGGCCTCATTCCAATTCATGATCGATAAGGACATTAATTACTAATTGGAGGCAAGCTCAACTGCTTCCACCTCCTCCACAGCCATCTCCTTCAACTCCTCTTCTTCCACCTCCACATCCACTTCGGAGTCCTCCACCTCATCCTCCATCACCCCGTACAACTCCTCCGACTTTAGACCAACGAGCTTGTCCAAGAGCCCATTTTGGTGATTGAGACACACGAACAGGTGCCTCATCAGGTTGTGGAACTCCACCGCGCCGACCTGAAAGATGACCTGCCCCACCTCCGCTGTCACCGAACCTTCCCTGCACTTCTCTGAACCCTTTGCCCCACTCGGACCTGCCTCCACTGATTCGGTCCATGCCTGCTTCTTCTTCCCTCGCGGTGACTCTTCCTCTGCTTGTTTCCTCCTGCATGCGACCTTCACCACTGTGTCCACTCTGGGCCTCTCACACTTCACCTTCACCTTGTGACAAGCCACACACAACGTGGACTTGCCAGGGCCCAACTTGCACTCCAGCCCCTGGTTGCTGCACTGCACGCACACTGCCCCCTTCCCTTTCGCTCCGATGGAGCTCTGCTCCGTCCAGACCTGCTTGGCCTACGCTGTAGGAGTTCATCACTCTCTACAGTTGAAACCCCCTCTTTTGCAGGTTTCCGGGTCGCTGTCCCACATCAATCCATGTCAATACGTGTCCAATCCGTCCAATCTGTTTGTATCTGTTCTGTTTCCGTTTCATGTTTCCGTGTCTGGGTCATCCGGACTTATTGCCACTGTTCATATCACTTCAGACATCACGCACCGGGGCTCTAGGCCTGCACCGCTGTCCCTGCCATACCATAGAGGCAGCCCTCTTTATTTTCCTTTGCATCTGACAGGGATAACAGGGTCCCTGGAAGTTTTCATGTAGCATTTCCAATAGCTACATCCTACTTAAGAGCATGTCTAGCTAGGAATAGATCATCTTCTTGCAGTCTGAAGGTCACCTGCCCATGTGCAGGTTCGTCTCCGAGTCGTCTCTCCTTTTCCTTCATCTTTCCCATCTGTTTCTGTTTCCATGTCCAGATCTGTTTCCGTGTTATCCGTTTCCGTGTTTCCTGTGCTCCGGATTCTCTTGCTCGTGCTCGAGATAGGTTTGGAACAAACCCTCTCTCTTCTATCCTCTTCAGAACCCCTGGGACGAGTTATACTTGCATCCCACACTGACTATTATTCTTACAACACCAGTCAGTCCTCAGCATCTGAAGACTGATGGCCACTCACCCTCTTCTTGGCTGCCACTTCGGCCTCCACACACACCTTCTCCACCGCCTTGTGCTTTGCCTCCTCCATCGCCTTATGCCTCACCGCATCTGCTGCCTCTGCCTTCTTCCACGCTTCTTCTGCCTTCCACTCCTCCTCCGCCTTCCTCACCTTTGTGCATCGCCGGCACTCGTTGAACTTGGTGAGCTCTATGTTGTTGTCGTCATTGGTGTTCTCTGCCAACCACGCATTGGACCAATTCTTGATATTAGCGAGTTTTTCGGACATGGTGGTTTGAGTTAGAAAAGGCAGACTGACTGCAACAGACTTTATAGGCATCAGCTCCACAATCAACAAAGTTTCAGACTTTGCTTTTCAGACTCCATATTGTTCCTCACTAACAGCCTTCAGGGGTTCAGGCCTAAGAGGGGGATACTGTCATATCCCATAATTTCAACAAGTCCAACTCTGATGCTCCAGACTCAACTCTGGACTCAACAACACAAACTCTGGATCATTTTGTGTTATAGTATATTCTTTCACTTCTGGACTCATATATCTTCTCTCACTCTTATGTTCATCTCCATTCCTCCTTACTCCAAGTCATCTTTGTTCCATTTTTGTACTAGTTTTGCTCATACATACCTCTGAACCTGTACCTCGCTTAGGAGCACAGCTCTAGCCTTTCGCCACTCCGGCTTCCATCTCACTAATCACTTACTCATCATTACAACTCCGTTACTAATGCTATGTCCGTGCTCCATATATAAACCCTCTGTACCAAGCCATGTAACTTTAGTTCGAATATCAATTATTACCAACTCCGTCTGTTTGAAGTCTTGAGGACTTCCTACTCCCTCTTGTCCACTTGCAGACTTAGTCTTCCTCAGACTTAGGTCTTGCCCCTCTGGACATCCAAACCTCCACTCTTCCGAAATCCAGGACCAACTCTGACAAGGGCGCACCACATACGGTGAAGCCAAAGTCCCACTTACACTGTAGCACTCTGGAGTTCCGGAGTTAGACTCAGAGTTGAACCAGTCTTAACATTATGCCATTGTATTTCTCTTCAATGAATGTTCCTTTATATATATATCTTGTATGATATAATTCTCACTGCATCAATATATTTCTCATGTTTGTTTCATTGTCTATGAGGTGTGAACCGCCTCAAATGGGAAGGGTGTAAGGGGACAGAGATCTCCTTGTATGACATAGGGGCCAAAGGCCCATATCTAGTGCTGACAGGCACCATCAGATGATCGGGTGCATGTGACAGAAGTAATCACATGCACTGTAGTCAGTAGGTAAATGGGAGCGCTGTGAAAGTGGGCTCCCAATCTTTTTACCTCTGTAAACAACTCATCTGGCAAATCCCATAACAGTTCACTTCACCTGCATGAATTTAAGGTACAAAGACCCCAGTAAAAGGTAAACAACCTTTACACTTTCTTACAATGCATTGTCCAGAAAGGGGGAGAAGATTTAATTCACTTCCCATATCCCCAAGCTATCCATGACGACACTTCCATAGAACCCCCAAACTATCCACAATGTCACTTCCGCAGAACTCCCGAGCACGTGTAGCAAAGTACATACCACTACTACTACTACAACTGTAATGACCTAGACAGAGTCATGATGCTTGAGGGCAAGACAACAACAACAAGTACCAGTGTTTGAGACTTCAACTTGAAGGTCAATCATCAGACCTAAAGTGAGTAGATGAAATGATAGAGGAGCGGTATCCTTAATTCAGACTCAAGTCTAGAGACAAGAGAAGAACAAGTGGATAAGACTGAAGAGTGATCATAGTGTACATGGGTATTTATACTGTAGACTATCTAGCACAGACCAGGCTATGTGCTACCATATAGGAACTGGTGAGGCTGCATATGCAGCTATGCAGAGTCAAGGCTATGTAAATGTAAATGGTAAAGGAAAGTGGAATGATAAAGAGTCCAATGAGAAAAGAGAAATGGAATCATATGATCGGTGAGCCAATAGGATAAGGAGAAAGTGGAAGAAATTGTAACACTAAATTGTAACAACAACTCTGAACACAAAGATAAACCCACATTGTGAACAGTCATATACTGCGATACACTCACACTACCAGATAAAGAGCAGAAGCTCCAGCAAACTGCATGCAATGAGGAACTAGATATCCTCTGCCGCCAGAATATGTGTTTGAGTTAGTGGACTGGCCCAAACATCAGAAATCATGAACAACCAATGGGTCTTAGATGTCAAATCCAATGGATGGAAGAAAGCCTGCTTGGAAGCAAAAGGGTTTCTCATAGGTTGAAGTGGTGGACTTTGACTAAATAATCTCACCCATAGTCCATTTAGAAATAGTCTGGCTCATGCTAGCACTAGCCACACACTGGATGACTGACACACACTCCCGGACCTCAGGCTGATGTCCAAAGCACATACCTACAATGGGAAGCTTGAAGAAACACATATGGAGCAGCCAGAAGGACTTAATTCCTGGCTAGGAGAACAAACCACTCCGATACTCTGCGCTCTTTATGGACTCAAACAGGCCAGACTTGCCTGTTGGCACATTTTAAATGAATTTAAGAATTCAAGCATTTGATATCCAACACCAGAATCTTCCTATACTGCAAAATGGGTAATACCACCATAGATGTGTCATGATTTGATCATGTGGAATGCAACAACATATTATGGTCAAGTGAAAAATAGGCCAGGCTAGGGTTTGAACCCAGGACCTCCTGGATATATACCAAATGCTCTAACCACTGAGCTATCAGGCTGTTGAATTCAACTAGCAGGTCAGACTTAAGTGGCTTACACAAGGGGTTGCCTGATGCACTAACTCCATAGACCATACTAGGGGGAATTGGATGGTGACTAGGGCACTAACACCAATTCAGACAAGATGCTATCGTCTACAGTGATGACACCCTATTCTGTGGTCCAAACACAATGAGATAAGATCTGCTCTTATGCAGAAGTGGGAATACCAGAACCTCAAAGCTCCAACTAAATCCCTCCAGATGCATACCCACCTCAAAGGCCAGAAAGTCCCAGCAGACCAAACCACATACCTGGAGAAGATCATTGACCACTGCGATATGACAAAATGTGTGCACAGCACATATTTCCCTTCCCTGAGGGACACTATCCTCAACTGGACAGTGAGCCCATCAATCCAATGCACCAGACATCCCGCTTTCAGTCTGTCATAGGGTCATTCCTACATCATGCTCAAAACAAGACCAGACATATCATATGCCGTGATGACGCCTTCCCATCATAGCACAAACCCATCACAGGAATACCTGGACAACGCACTACATATCCTCCAATACCTCATCAGAATGAAACCCTATGTGCTAGTCTTTGACAGATAGTCCAGACTTGGCATCACTGAATTCATTGACTCTGATTAAGGCATCTGATCCAGTTACCCACTGGTCACAAACTGGACAACTACCTCAAACTGGCCCAATGGAATATTCAGCTGGAAGTCCCGTTCCCAGCCTACACCTGCCCTTTTCATCCTCAGAAATAGAATGCATGACCCTGAGCAACCGCTCTAGACAAACCACACAGATCCACTCACCCCTAACAGAACCCAGACATGACTTATGTCCAATTCTGCTTGCCAAAAACAACCAAGGTCCTACTCAAATGGACCATTTCATTACAGTGCTTTTCAAAAGTCCATGGAAAGTTACCAAATTTGTTGAATAGTTTAGCGGGCACATGACCAGGACCCCAGATCCAAACCAAACAAACCAAACACAATTTTACACTGCCAACTCCCCACCTCGACAATGCTTCACATGCACGAACATCTAAAATCCCATATTCCAGCCCTTCACCATAAAGGTTTCTCTGGCAAGGAAATCTGTGGTCTACTGAATGTCAAGAAATCATTGGTCTACCAGGTCCTCCACCAACACAAGCGATTTGGTGTTGTCTCAAATCTCCATAACTACTCACATCCAGTGGGCTGCCCTCGTTCTCTCAGTCAAGTTGATCTTGCCTTCCTTTCTGCTCTCTTAGATCATCAGAAATCCCTCTATCTTGATGAACTGCAGGACGAGCTACGACTCAAGTGCAATGTTCACACAACCCTTCCAACTCTCTGTCGTGCCCTCCAACAGCTTGGTGTCAGCCGCAAGACCATCTCAGCCCGTGCCTATGAACGAAATGAAATACTGCAGGTGAAGTACATGAACTGCATTGGCAAGGAAGCTCCTGATGCAGGCATGCTGATGTTCGTTGATGAGGCTGTGAAAGATGAGCGTATGATTTCACAGAGATGTGGGCGCTCAACAAAGGGAGCTTGCTGTGTGGTTCAAAGGCAATTTGTTAGAAGTGTGCGGTACTTGATCATCCCAGTCATCACCCTTGATGGCATCATCACATACGACATTGTTGATGGCCCTGTTGATGGTGAACGTTTCCTCAAGTTTCTCAAGGATACTGTTGTAGCATCATTTTTTTTCTCTCGCATTGTTGATTGCTAATTTTACTCATTGTAGATGCTGTTTACAAACCCTTATCCTGGTCCTTGCAGCATGCTTGTCATGGATAACTGCCGCATCCATCATGGCGAGCAGATTCGTCAGTTGGTTGAAGATGAACATCATAAGTGTCATGCACGCTGTGCTGGTGATAGCATGGAATGTCAATGCTGATATTATCACGTAGTTTGCAAGCTCATCTATCTCTCACCATACTCACCCGATTATAATCCAATTGAGCAAGCATTTTCCGCGATCAAAGCATTCCTTTGCCATCACAATAATGACTCAACCATGATGTCTATTGTTTGCGCTTGTCAGAGCATCACATTTGAGAAAGCTGAGGGTTATTTTAGGGCGTCTGGTTATATCGTGTAACTTGTTCAATTCCATCACGTTGTGTTCTCAGTCACGGTTCACTTGTTATTGTTACGATTTCTTTATCCTTCTCTCATCCTATTGGCTCTCTCATCATATGATCTCCTTTTCTTTTCCTATTGGACTAAAACACAACTCCACTTTCTTGTTACGATATCTATATACACAGCCTTGACTGCGCATAGCTGCATACACAGCATCACTCATCTTTACTAGGTAGTTCATAGCATGGTCTGTGCACTTATCCTTCCAGTATATAAACCCATGTACTTTACCGTATCCCTTAGTCTTATCCATTTGTTTACCTCTCACTCTAGGCTTGAGTGTGAATTAAGGGTACCACTCTCTATTCTCATCTACTCGCTTCAGACTTGAACGATCGGTCTTGAAGCCTTGAACACTGGTTATCGCTGCTGTCTTGCCCTGAAGCGTCATGACTTAAGTCTAGGTCGTTACAGTTATATGCAAGTCAACTTGAATGTGAATTTGCAAAGTACTAGCTGCCACAGTACGAGAATATGTAGGAAAGTCCAAAGGTAAAAAGACTAAAGGGCATTGGCAAGCTGAGACTGTTCATCATCCTCGGCAACAGTAAACCCGTGTGGAATAGGAAGCCATTGACTCTGTCCATCGGAGAAGTAAAGGAGGTCATAGTCCATGGGGGGAGGACTGCCTGGCATCATTGGTGGTCCAGTGAAATGTGCACCACCTCTGTTATGGAACCACTTTTGGTAGGCCACCTTTTTTGCTGCTGGCTGCCATTCATCATCCAAAGTTACCGTATTGCTCCTCTTTCGCCTTGCATCTGGTCCATTCCACCATGCCATGCAACCTTTCTTCAAATGGATCACATCACCCAGCAAGATACCAAGATCCGTGAGAAACTTGTCTTCAACATCGGAAAGAATGTCGGGGCCAATTCCATTGCCTTCCAGGGAAGACCTATACAGCCTCCAGCACATTGCAGACACCCAAGTGCACCTTGGCATGCTTGAGATAACATATCAAGTGGGACAGAGAGGGGGGCAGTGGTGACAATGTAGCCTCGCAATGGTTCTTTTGCCAAGTCGGAGTCTGAGGAGATGGGGTAGTAACAGCATGCAGGATGGGTGTACCTGAATTGGAAGTTACCACTCCTGGGGCTGAAGGAAAAAGACCCGACTGGGCAAGTGTCCACATTACTGGGAGAAGAACAGATGTCAAAGAGTTGACATCAATGGCTGGCGAGGGTGGCTGCACAGCCTGTACTGAAGCTCTCCATGCATGGGAAAAAATGGGGGCCTTATTTGTAGGGTCGAATGAGACAATGTTGGGTGGAGTAGATAGCGTAGCATCGCCATCATCAATGGCATGGGCCCAATCGGTGACCATTGCCAGTGTCAAGGGGAGAGCTCCAAGGGGCCCAACATACGTCAGACCATTATCATATTCATTCTTGTACTTCTGCTCGAGCTTGACACACCAGTTAGCAACATGTGTATTGAGGTTTGCTTTCGCAGAATGTGCTTTTGCCTAGTAAAATGTTAGCGTGACTCTGTCTGAGCTAAATGTGATGTACACAACTTGATATCATCACTGGAATGTTGCGTGTCATCCCCAGAGCTAGAACATACTCAGGGCAGCTTCTGAATGTGTTGCATGTCAACAAAAACCTTGACACCAGATGGCTTGCCTTCCGAGTTGGCAATTTTCGCTACCATCTCCTGGTAATCAGCAAGATTGTCGACATCAATCGCCTCCGCAGCTGGTTGCCTACTATGGTTGTCATTAGCACCTTGCACACTGGAAAAAAAGAAAAGGTACCCCTTCACTTTCAGTAGAGTATACTGAAATGGGTAGCACTTCATTTCTGTGACTTCGTAGTCGTCCTGGCCATGCTTTTGAAGCACACTCTTCAAAAAATCGAGGTAGTTTTAGTTTGAAGGTTTGATTGCAAATGAGAGTTCCTTCATTTTCACTGACTTCTCTTCTTTGGAGGTAGATTTACCATGCAACAGCTTCTTGACCTTTGAATAGATAGTCAACGAAATAGAGAATGCTTGCTCATTCTCAAGGTCCTGGGTTGGAGATGGCGATGACATGCTGGCCCATGACAAACAGAGAAAAACATATCACAATTACATTAGCACACTGGGGTCCCGGTCATGTGCCCGCTAAACTATTCAACAAATTTGGCAACTTTCCATGGACTTTTGAAAAGTGCTGTAATCTCATTTCCATTCCACATGCATGCTTACCACACACTTAGCAAGGGGGAGTGTTGAATAGATAAGTAGGGTACCTAGTACATACACCATAATCAGACTAGTAGTAGTATGAAGGACATCCAGATATAGTCCATGATAGTCCACAGTCAGTCCACACTGGACTCCACAATGCACTGCACCAGACTCAGAACATCCATACTGGACATAGTCTGGACCTTATGTAATAAGGCATGCAGATACTGCAAGGTCTTTGCATACCCTTTGGAAATCGCTTAGATGCTTAGGATACAGTATATATATCAGGGAAGCCTCCCTGATGTAATAGAAGAAGTTCTCTGTCTCACTCCCATCATCTGTGCTTGTCTCACACCACCCAGGTAAGTCTGGTGGCCTTCCCTTGCAGATACATGCTCTGCTCAACACCGGTCAGTCTGGAATAATTTTGGATTTGCCTGAAAAGTGATCTTGCACTGCACAACGAACTTGAAAGCATGGTGTTACTTCGGGTCATTTCCATTGAACAGATCTGGTTCCTGGACCTTCAGCTTTGCAGCTTTGGGCTCACACTTCCACCTTAGCACTTTGTGAGTCATGTCCCAGATGGCACTTGCAAGCTGTGTGAATGGCTCAAAGGCCAACGGAACTTCGTTGTTCAGATCTTCTTGTTCCCCAAAGGGGTCATCATCTTCGGGTGTATGTTCTGTCTGATCATTGGGATCATTGGGATCATCAGGATCATCAGGATCATCATCACTATCTCCATCACCTGGCACAGGAGTGTCAGGACAATGATCCAGAGGGTTGTAAAAATCATCGCCCCCTTCTGGAATTGCACAAAGGTGACTCCATACAGAAAAGGCACTCAGACCCAACAGAGTCAATGGAGAAAGTGGAGCATGCAATGTAGAAGCCGATGGTTCTGCTCGTTCAGTGAAGCTGATAAATTCGCTGGGGATGCTGTAAGAACTGTCAAAGGCAGATTGCAAGACATCATCCTTGCAATGAGAGGCTAAACGGGTGTATGTGTTAGTGTTGCCATACTTGAAGTACTTGACAAGCATGAGTATGAATATACTGTCAAGTCCAGGTCCTCCAGAGGTAAGTCCAACAAAGTCCAAAGCTATCTGTAGGGTTTCGGAGAACTTTAGTGCAAGGTGTGGACCGGAGGTCCAATGGAGGTAAACAAAAGTGGGTGACTTAGCAGGACTTGGTGCAGGACTTGTGTGTTGTGCCCTTTCATACTTTGTGTCACTGATTTTGGAGGGACAGAGGTTCTAGGTAAAGGAGATGATATAACAAGTAGGAGATCAGAGGAGGGCAGGGGGGATCAGAGGGAGATCAGAGGAAGGTCAGAGTGGAGGAAACTTAGTTGATATTCATACTAAGAAATTACATAGAGGAGACATGGTTTATATAGTGAAGTCTAGTCAGAGTTGGTACCAGAATATATGGAGATATCAGAGAAGCTATACTGCAAGCATATGAAACAGAATGGAGAACATGTGATGTGGCAAAGGATATGTAAGTTAGAATAAAAGGTTGGAGGGATGCTATGTACAAAGAATAGAAACTATACTAAAAGGAGTGTAACAAAAGATCTGTACTAATGGGGAAGGGGTCTGAGGCAGTGTCTGAGGCAGTGCGAACGAAGTCCAATGCAGAGATGACAAGTCCAGGGCAAGTTCTTTAGTGGAATGATAAGGGTGTACCAGAGGTACAATAGAGTAGGCTGGAGATGGGATTGGAGGGGACTTTAGGGGTTAGGAGCAGATATGACAGTACAGCCATGAATTGGAAATGATAAAGAAAACTTCCAGGGTGCTCAGCACCCCTGTAAAGTGTCAGAAAATAATGTCTAGCAATGTGAAAAGTGTCTAATGTGGTAACTGGAACAAATGATGGTTACAATAAGATCAAATGGATAAGAAACCAATCTAATCTGGGTTGGATTGACCACAGGAAAGTACCGGACCTAGACCTGGATCAACATGGATACATACAAATAGGTTTGGATTGCACTTGGATGGACATGTCAATGGATGGCAATAGGAATATTTGAGTATAGTCTGGAAATCTGCAAAAAGGCACTCTGCAACCATAGGGAGCTTCCAGCTCCTACAGCAGTTTGGTCTATTAGAACCTTCTGGCCATTGTGGTGGATCCACATCCAGAGGAATTCCTTTGAAATGCCAAGGTCCTGGCATTCTCACTTCTGCATGAAAATGGACTTGATCTCATCAATGATCTGTTTGGATGAACCACAGAATAGGGTGTCATCAACATAGACAATAGCAACTACAGTGTAGTACCCTTCTTGCAGTATAGAAAAATTCTGGCATCAGATTTCAAATGCTTGAATTCTAATTCTATCATGGACTTATTGAGTGTGTGCCACCAGGCGAGTCTGGCCTGTTTGAGTCTGTATAAGGTGCAGAGTAATTGGAGTACTTTGTTCTCCTGGCTGGGAATTTAAAATCCTTCCAGCTGCTCCATATAAATCTCCTCATCATGCTTTCTGTATAGGTATTGCTTTGGACATCAAGTCCAGAAATGTGCCAGTCCTTGAGTGTGGCCATGCTAGCATGAGCCAGACAGTCTCAAATTGGACTACAGATGAGAATATCTGGTCAAAGTCCACCCCTTTAACCTGAGACTACTAGGCAGGCTTTCTTTTGTCCATTGGACTTGACATCAAAGACCCATTGGTTCTTTATTATTTTCCAATGTTTGGGCCAGTCCACTAACTCAGACACTTTCTGGTGGTGGAGGATGTCTAATTCCTCATTGCATGTGTTTCACCAGAGCTTCTGCTCTTAGTCCAGTAGTGCAAGTATATTGTGGTATGACCATTCATAATGTGGTTTTATCTCCATCTTCAGAGTTGTGGTAGTGGTATATATTTTGCTGCATGCTTTGCTCAGGAGTTCCATGGAAGTATTATCACAGATAGCTTGGGAACATAGGAAGCAGATTAAACATGCTCCCCCTTCCTGGACTTATGTGTTCCATATCCTCTTCAGAGTCCATGAAGGATTTAGGTCTGGGGGAATCAGGCATTGCTCTGGGAATGTTTTGATTGTCAGAATATGACATCTTATGCTGGGACTGACTAGTGTTGTTTCTAGTGATTTAAATCTTCAATATTCTTTAGTTGGCTTAGGGGGTGTCAATGATCCCCATAGACATTGTCTGGATGGGTTAGAGGATATTGGATGGGCTCAGAATGCCTGGGTAAGGGAGGTGGAGCAACCAGTTGCCTCCTGGATCGCAGAGGTGTTGATGGAGGTGGTTGTTCCTTGTCAGAGTCATCTGAGGATAAATAATCATATCCTGCAGGTTGCTTCAAAGTGTCAGGGGTTGCTACCCTAGGAGGTGGGTTGGGGGTCCAATTCTTGATGTTGTTTATTCAGTTCATCCTCCAAGTCAGAGGGAATACTCAGAATAGGAGCTGCTTCACCATCTGGAATATTTACCTTGGATGTGTGATCATGCAGAGTTATAGGGGTCCTCTGATTTATTTTATTACAACAAGGGAAGAGTGTCTTGTCAAAGAGGGCATGTGCAGACATAAATACTAAGTTCATGTCATGCATGAAGAGATAGTTGTGATTGTTTCCTGGTGCAACTCTGAGGTATGTCATCATCTTGGATTTAGTGGATAGCTTGTCCTTCTGGACATCAGGGGATAGGTGCACAAAGATGCTGCATCTGAAGATTTGGAGGTGACTGATGTCAGGTGGCATTCTGTGTATGAGTTCATATGGAGTGTGCCATCTGAGTTGTTAGTTCGGAATCTGGTTATAGACATGTGTTATATGGGATGTCACAAATTCCCAGAAAGAAGGCAGAACTTACATGCCTTGTGTCACATTGACTCTGCCTTGTTCATAAGTGTGTGCATAAGTCATTCAGTGCATCCATTTTGTTGCAAAGTATGCAGAGTGCTTTGGTATATGTGTATGCCTTCAGATTGGAGTAGCTTGTCAAAAGCTTTGGACTTGTATTCTCCCCCTGCATCAGGCATCCAGCCTTTAACTTTGGCTTTGTACTGGGTTGCAGCATATGATAGGAAATGTTTCATCACCTGTAATGTGGCATTTTTTATTTGCATATTAACAATCCAGGCATGAGATGTGTAGTCATCATAGAAAACAATCATGTAGCAATTTTTCTAATAGGATTCCATAGGGAAGGACTTTAGGTCCAAGTGTATCAGCTCAAAGGGCACAGAGGCCCACTGTGTTCTCTAGAAAAGAGCAGTTTGGCATTTTACTGAGAGTGCATCCATAACAAGGAATCTTGGACTGCATTGGACTTATGTTTGGAAATTTTTGCATATGTTTTGCCTTGGACAGCACTTCTGGAGAAGGATGTCTGAAATGTTTGTGTAACATATTCATATCAATCATAGCAACAAATGTGTCAGCTGACAAGATGCATGATGCCCAAATAACAAACATTGTATCATTCTGGTGTCAGTGAAAACAATGTAATGTGGTTGTAGGATGATAGGGTGCAAGGGTATTCATCCCAAGTGATTCTGGGTGGTTTCCTATGAGTAGGAGAATGATGCTTTATGTTTCTGATATGTAAAAAAGTATGGAAACACAAGTTCAGAGAGTGGATGAAAAGAGAGCATAAAACTGGTTGGAAATGTTGTAGAAGAGAGTGGGGAATGATCCAAGACAAGGTACACAGACACCCAACTGGACAGAGACACAAGAACAAGAGAGAGACCAGAAACACAGATTCCAGATATGAACAGCAATGGCACTGTTAATGAAGACAAGAAAGATCCTGCACATGGGCAGGAGACCTCCAGATGAGAAAACAGGAAGATGTATTTTAAGTTTTGAGGACAAGGCTTTATAGTCCAGCATACCCAGACTGTCTGACTCTATTTGAAATGGCAGAAACTATTGGAAATATCTCTGATATCTGATAGTGCAGTACAATGAAGGGATGAGTCAAGAGTAGGAGACTTACTCTTGTAGGTTCAAAGGTTCAAAGGTACGAACAGTGGAAGTTCAGGAGTGTAGAAAGAACTTAGATTGACTGGATGTAAGACCCAGTCTTACATAGTGTCTACCTATTGTTTGTATGTATTGTACCAATGGTAGAGTATGGAAATCTTCTAGAATGTCATAGAAGA
Source organism: Tylopilus plumbeoviolaceoides (assembly GCA_003316375.1). Taxonomy (NCBI): domain Eukaryota; kingdom Fungi; phylum Basidiomycota; class Agaricomycetes; order Boletales; family Boletaceae; genus Tylopilus; species Tylopilus plumbeoviolaceoides. Next base: position 29,229 of record QFES01001914.1, read on the forward strand.
TTAGGTAATAGGACTATACTTATTGTCCTATAGCAATAAGAACTACTATCTATGATGTCAGAGATAAGTGATAGCTGACTCATTCTGATAAGTAAAATGGATAGTGTAATGGATAAGAAAGATAAGAGAATCTAGACCTTTCTTCCTGAATTGGTAGCTTAGTAATAGAAGAGCAGAAATAGAATACTACTGATTCAACAGAAATATCCCTGCAGGTCACACTAGGGACTGTCTAGCAATGTCAAACAGACAAAGAGTAGTCCAAAACAAGTCAAATGGGCATTAACCAACTGATCTGGATGTGAACAAATGGTAAAACACAAATCTGGGTTATCTGGAGCATGGAAAACAACCAGATAAAAATGGATAAAAATGGATAACTCACAGATCACATGGGACAGACACAGATGGCAGAGGGACTCTTGAGGGACATATTGGGAGACACCTAAAAACCTGTGAAATGCCTCTCTACAACCATAGGATCCACTGGACTCCTACACTGGGGGTCTATGATTTGGAGTAAAACTGTTCCAATCCCAATGGAGTGTCCATCATGAGTTGTAGCCATTTGGACAGCAATTCCATTGTTAGCTTTCTCATAGCTCACAAAGTTGTTGATACAATGAGTGAAATGGCTCAATGCACTGGAATCAAGTATCCATTGTACTATTTTATTGGAACTCCAGGGTAACTCCAGCTTTTTACAATGGGCACACAATGCATTACTGCTATCCATATGAGCACATTAGCTACTAGCAGTGTAAGAAAGATAGTCAGTGTGGGAAGCAAGTATAACTTGTTCCAGGGGTTCTAAAGAGGAAAGAAGAGAGAGGGTTTGCTCCAAACCTATCTTGAGTGTGAGCAAGAGAATCTAGAGTGTGGGAAGTCCAGAACAGAAGCCCAGAACAGAAGTCCAGAATGGAACTGGATGACATGGAAGCAGATTTGGACATGGACATGGAAACAGATGTGGAAGACAATGAAGATGAAGGAAAAGAAGGGGAGAAATGACTTGGAGATGATCTTGCACATGGGCAGGTGACCTTCAGAGTGCAAGAAGATGTTCTACTAGTATTCATAGCTAGACAAGCTCTTAAGTAGAATGTAGTTATTGGAAATACTACATGAAAACTTCCAGGGACCCTGTCATCCCTATCAGATGCAAAGAAAAATAAAAAGGGCTGCCTTTATGATACAGCAGTGATAGTGGCGAAAGCCTAGAGCCCCAATGCACAATGTCCGAAGTGATATGTACAATGGCAGTGAGTCCAGATGACCCAGACATGAATGGACAGAACAGAAATGGAACAGAAATGAACAGATCAGATGGATTGGACATGGATTGAAATGGATTGATGTGGGACAGCGACCCGGAAAGCTGCAAAAGAGGGGTTTTCAACTGTAGAGAGTGACCAACTCCTACAGCAGATCATCTTGCTTAGCAGCAAGACACAAGCACAGAAAAGAACATCATGGAGTGTCAGTGTTTGGACTTTGTGCAGGATGCAGATGGACTTGCCTAACTTCAAGGTCCATAGACTCAGTAGTGGGTTCATCTTCAAGGTAGTACTTGTTAGATACTCCTGAAGGAATCCATCATTCTTGGGTAAGGAATCTCCAAGGGAAACAGTGTCTTCCTGATCCTCATCAAAGGATAGGGCAGGTGCTAGAGCGACGCAGTCATAAAAACATATACACTTGGGTTCCAGTGGTGTCATTGAAGTGCATAATGACATTCTCCATGTTGAAATCCATGATGACTAAGCAGGTCTAGACTCTTATCTCACAGGATAACATGATGATGATGACTTATGTGATAAGATGGTCAGTCAACACATGCTGCACATGACATTATATGATAATAAATCATTCTGTGACATTCCATGGTGTTCCATGGATACTCTATAACAGGTAATAGTTCACAATATGTACAAACAATACCTGTAGTATATAAGACTGGGACTTACTCCCAGAATAATAAGTCACTCTTGCACTCCTACAAGTCAGATTGTCTTACCTAGTACTCCTCTCTGCCTCTTTACATTCTATTAGTGAGTGTTTCCCACCAATTATCCTGTGCTGCTGCTGTTGGAACAACAACACTTCTATTGTCAAGTTTCAATACTCCATGTTAAGGAGGTCTGCAAGGGTGTATGGAAGAATGGACTTGAGAGTCCAGATCATTTCTGTGGTAGGTTGGACATCCATGGAGTGGGCAAGGTCAAATGCTGCAAGGGTTTGTGTGAATGTGGGCAGTCCATAATGAGCCACTCTGGGGGTATGCATGAGCTTGCATGGATCTATGACAGATGTGTCAGTGAGCAAGGCTAAGTGTGCCTCCTGCTTCTTCTTCCAGTCAGCAGCATGTTTGTTGCACTTCTTCTTGCATTTGGACATGGAGTTCTCCTTGTCCTTTCCTACATTTTTGTTGGCATCCAATGAATTACTCTTGTCAGTGTTTTGTTAAGTGGAAAACTAAGGGTCCCACTCCTTCTGCTTTACAGCAGATATCTTATTCATGGACTCCTTTCATCTGGACTGATTTCTGCCATGTTTGTGGATTGAGTTTGTTGCCAATAGAGGATGGTGGCCTGCTCAATATTTGTTATGGTAAGCATGTAAGGACCAGATGGGGATGTGGAGGTGTTGGAAAGCTTAACACCCACAGACTGGTTAAAGCTGTAGGCAATAAAGTCCATCTCTTTTAGGAGCTTTGCCAGGAGGATCATGGCTTTGACCTTGTCCAATAGTGGATGGTCAAGAGTGTGGAGTTGTGCAAATAGGCTGATGATTTTGGAAAAAGCAGGGGCCAGGTTGGCATTGCCAGGAATAGAGGCATCCAGCAATTACTTACTAGTAAACTCCATGTAAATTCTGGCTACTAGTACACCTGGAGTGGCATGTTTGTCATGAAGAGTACTCCACATGTCTTCAGCAATGAGACAGCAACTCAGAGAGAGATTGACAGATGGCAAGGGAGATGCAAAGCTTGATGTAGCCCATTGACTTAACATTATCAATCTTTCAAACAGTGATCTCATCATGATTGGTGGTGCCATCCAAGTCCATAGTAAGCTCAGGCTCTGGTTCAGAGTTGATGCCTGCATGCCATTGGTTGTCAGCCTGTAGGAAGGCTTCCATGTCCAAGGCCCAAGCAGTATAGTTTGAACCATTTAAGACTCAGACAAAGTTTGTAAGTTGTGAGGTCATGTTTTTCAAGAAGCTAGGAGGTATGCATTAGTTTTTGGTAAGTCCATAAAAACAAACTAGCATGGGCTCCCCCTGCACAGCTCTCTATGACCATAGACTTCCAGTGGAATGGACTTGCTGTTGGCAGAATGGACTCACCACATCCCTTGGACTTCATAGCAGAAAGGCTTCCTATGAGTGGAAAAACATCACTCAGGTCCAGATTGTAATTTTACAGTGGTATAGTACATCACTATGTATATACTAGTAGGGTCATGGTGGAATGGAACATTGCCAGAGTAAAGTCCTAAGTCATGTCACAGGTTGGAATATACATCAACCTTAGTACAAACCAGGCAAGGAGGTGGCTCAGCACCTTGGACAATGTGTCAGAGAGGCACTGCTGCTACTCAGGGCTCATAACCTGTCAAGCAGAGCATATATATGCAAGGGAAGGCCACCAGACTTACCTGGGTGGTATAAGTGAAGCACTAATAGTGGGAGAAAGAGACAGAACTTGTTCTATTACATCAGGGAGGCTTTCCTGGTATATATACCGTGACTGTAGTCTAAGCATCTAAGTGACCCCCAGAGGGTATGCAAAAACCTTGCAGTATCTGCATGCCTTATTACACAAGGTCTGGACTATGTCTGATATGAATGTACCGAGTCTGGTACAGTGCATTGCAGAGTCCGGTGTGGACTGACTACAGACATGCATGGACTATGTCTGGATGTCCTTCATACTACTACTAGCCTAATTAGGACACATGTACTAGGTACCCTACTTATCTATTTGACACGGAGCTATGCAGGTAAGTGGTCTCCTGATCTCCTACATGGCTACTACTAGTACTGATAACTTATAGAACTTTATGGACCATCTTAAGGACCATCTTCTAGAGTGAATGCACAAGATCAAGTTCTGTGGTGAGATAATCACCTTCACAGATACAGAGCATGACAACCTTATCATCTCACACAATGCAATCTACGAACACAAGACATTGGCCATCAACTACACTACATATGACCTTCAGCAAGATCAGGATACAATTAACCCTGGAACTCATGCAGATGTCATGCTAATATTCCATGAGACAGATTCAAATCAACACTCATACTGGTATGCACAAGTCATCAAAATATTCCATGTTTTTGTTCAATACTCCAGCTTGCACAATTGGAATTCCCAACTGCAGGATGCTCAGCACATAGATGTCCTGTTTGTGTGCTGGTTGGGTCACAATCATGATTATCCCTCTGGATTCTCTGCCTGTTGTTTTCCCCACATTGGATTCCTGCCTGAAGAAGACCCCAACACCTTCAGCTTCTTGGACCCCAATGTTGTAGTATGTGCCAGTGGCATACACTTGATCCCAGTGTTTTCCCTTGGCAGGACAAATGACTTGCTTGGAGAATCACTGGCTTGACCTGCAGTAGACAAAGATGAAGATTGGCAATTATTTTATGTTAATATATGAGTTTTATTTGTTCCTTGGACAAATTTCACCTTATACATTTAGATTTGTTGATCATGACATGTTTATGCACTTTTGGGGTGGTGGTGTCAGACATCTGATATCCTGCAAATGGGATAGCTTTCTTCAGTTAGATGGGCACATCTTATACAAGCCTAAAGATAAGGCACAAATGGAGGATTTTGCAAAAGGAAGGGAATATGGCAATGGTGAGGATGGTGAGGATGATGAAGAAGGGGAGGATGAGGACAAGAAGGACAAGGACAAGGAAGACAATGACAACATCAGCAAATCAACCCTTTTTTGTAGAGTCTGTAGGTCTGTAGTTTTGGGTATCTCTCTGTAGTTTTGGTAACAAATGTCTGTACAGGCCAAGGGTTGGTTTGCTGATGAAGGATGAGGTTGATGACAAGGAGGGCCAAGAAGGCACTGAAGAGGGCAAGGATAGCAAGGAAGAGGATCTGTATGGACAGGAAGGTTACAGTGCACTTTAATGATATTGCAATGGGCAATGGAATTCACTCTGACTGTCTGTGATCATTTGAATACAGGCAACTTAATGGCCAGAACATGATGTATGTACAACTTGAAAAGAGCAAGCAAAAGAACTAAACAACTGGAATGGGTGCATAGAATAAAAAAATGAACAAAAGCATTCACAACTAGCCTTCAGGTGTGGGCTTAACAGAAGTAGTGAACATTTTGAGGTGGCTGAGAGAGTCAAACAACTTCTTGGGGTCAAGCTTGTACATTCCCCAAGGCAGCAGTGAAACAGGCTTGTGCACACAATCCTCATCCTCATTGCCTTTGGTTGTGATGGTGTGATGGTACTTCATGATGCGTTTAACAGCAGGAGACTCCTTGAAGGTGCTCCCAGCAACAACTGGTATTGCCTTGAGGCAACATAAAGTGCCATTCAGTGCCTGCTCATAAACCAGGTCCCTAGAAACAGTAAGCAAACAACATACACAGTAGACCAATGCTTACTTTTCTATCTTGACATCAATGGTGACAATTGATTGCTCTTTGTCTGTGATAGGCATGAGCTTCCAGCATTGCCATCAGCAAATAAAATAAAATCTGGTAAGGCCTTGCAAGGCCTGTGCTTGTCTTGCAAGGCCTTGCCCAACCATGCAAGCCATGTTCACAAACCCGGGTCTACAAGTACGCTAGAGGCTCCAAGTCGTCCCAATATGAGTTCTCACCATCCTCAGCACCAAAGTCCCCTTCACCAAGCTAAGTTGGCTCTTCCTCTTCCTCTACAATCTTATCTAATCCTGTATACCCAAATTCTTTCATTTTGTCCAGGAGTTCATCATCTGCCAGCAGAGCAGATAGCCCCGGATCGCCTGCAGTCTGAGCATCTTCAATCTCACTGTCATCGCTATCGATCTCGTCATTGCTTTCCTCACTGGCAGCTTCGCCCTTGTGCTCATCTTCTGAGGTATCTTTGGCATCGTCTCCACTGCCCATCTCAACATCACTTTCCACCCTCACATACCCAAGTTGGTCATATTCCAGCTCAAACAGTACCTTATCCAACTCATCACGGTCATCAAGAAGACACTCGGTCTTCTCTCACATGGTCTTGTGCCCGACAGCACCACCATGATATCACATAAACATGTCCTGATCAACAAAGCTGTACATAGTCTTATAAGCAACAATTTAATATGACTTTTACTGTACTCACATATTAATATAGAACCACTCCCAGTCTTGATGGTTCTCTGATTGCTGATGAGCGATGGAATGTGGTGGCAACAATGTTAATGTCTGTCCATATGTGAACACGGGAATGAGGTGAACTCCTCGAATGATCAGCTCAGGATTGAGGAATCCAAACACAGATGGATCAGTGCAATTATAGAACCCAATGCGTGGCAGACGTTTCATGGCCCACATGGAGGTGGTATCCATGCTCCATGCCAACCATCGTACCCAGAGGACATTCATTTGCCTAATTTTTGCTTCATAGCAAACATTTACATGGAAAATTCCAATGATCCGGGCATACCAATATGGATGGGGGTGTTCACTCTCATCTTCATGTGCGAGGACCATGATGTCGGCATGCATGTGTGGGTTGAGAGCATCCTGGTCCCGCCGTAACTCATAAGTGGTGTAATTGATCCAAAGGACTTTGTGACGGTAGATCTGGTTTTGGATGAAGCTAACCATGTTCCATTGTTGCGCTCTGAATTCTGTCTCGTCACCATCATACTCGCCACCCATCAAATGTGAGAGAAGGTGATTCTTGAGTTTCAGTAGGAAATTCTGTGAACATCATGAGAACCTAGTTATCCTGACTATTCTCGGCCAAACCTTCACTGCAGGGTCATCCTGGTTCCTCCCATACCACTCAGAGAGGTCCCAGTAGAATTGTTGGGAAGCAGATACTTGATAATGAGTATCGGGAGAGCAGTGCAGGAGTGGATCTTGGTCAATGAAATGCAAAAACAGGGTGTCATCATCTTTGGGACTGTCACGGCGACAGTATTCTTCGATATCTTGTAACCTATGGGGTAAGCATTCCCGATATTGTTGCCTTGTAATGCCTTGCATGAACTTGATCTTGTTCATTCATGCATACAAGTGTTTCACCCGATGGTGTTCAAGCTCTCCCTACTCTGTCCTGAGTAATTGTCATATCCTGTCCTAACCCCGACCCTCCAGACCAACTCCGGACCACTCACTCACGACACCTAGGACTTCACTTCTGCCCTCCGGACATCTTTGATACTCACTTACGTACTTATGTTTCTCCTTTTGTATTAGTTCCGCTCCATTCTTGCTCCCGAACCTGTGCTCGCACAGCTCTGGCTATCTCAACTCTGTATTCTGTCTTACTCAGATTCCGTCTTACTCACATCCTTACTCATGTGATGTTTTCCGTTACTAATGCGATGTCCGCACTCCGTATATATAGTTCTCAGTACATAGTCATTAGCTTTAGCTTTGATATCGACTTAGACAATTATCCTCTGTCTTCCACACTCCGAATTCATCTTCCTCTTTGCGATCTACCCAAGTCCTAGCAACTCCGATCGACCTCCGACTATCCGCTCTGAAATCCAAGGCACGTGACCAAGCAAGGGGGCAGCACATAAGCTGAACCCAACACCTCATTCTGACCAGAACTCCAGAGTTCTGGAGCTCATCGGAGGATAAGTCACGGTCTTAACAGTAATTAGCAATGGCCTTGGGTGGTGTGAGTGCTGTACCCACCACTTGTGTTGAGTAGTTATCAGTCGTGCCAAAAAGCCAGATAGATCAGACATAATCGCCAAGCGCATGGAGTTTGTATGTCAACATGTTGAACATTCATGCCTTTGGGGAACTGTCTTCTGTTTCATTGCTCTTCTTCTGCTTACCCTTTGCAGCTTGTGTACCTTGTCAACGAGAATGAGCAGCCAGCTCCCGTGGTAGGTCAAACATACGAAACTTGCCACATACATCTCTGCGAAATCAGCAAAGAACCTTTCCAAGGCAAGTCGTGCAATTGTCAAAGTCATTAAGGGTTGATTCTGTGTGCAGATGCAACTTGCCAAATGTGTGCCAGGTTGGGAGGTGCGGTGGAGGTCGTGTCAAGCATGTCGCACGCCCATCATTGTTTGTCATCGAGAAGAGAGGTCAGGTCAGAGTCAGATGCCAGTGATGGTGCAATGAGCGCATTGAGTGCACCGTGACTTGAAATGAGCTGAAGAAGAGATGGATCAGCATGAGCAGTGCCATGATGCAACAGAGGATGTACCTGGGTCACCTAATCCACCTCCGATGCATGCCAAACAACCTCATGCCCATCCGAACCCACCACGTCATCAAGGAAGAATCAAAGGCAAGGGAACTGTATGGAGCTGCTGAGTTGACCAATAGAATTTCACGATAGAACTTGAAGGCGGCCTTTGGGCCAGAGAGGATGTTGAAAGTGATGCAGAGTCAAATTGGATGGCTGCTCAGCACAGTGCAGCATGATTTGGAAGGGCAGGTTCTGCAACTTGAAGATAATGTGTCCAGGATCAGGTGAACCCACAACATGGGTACAGTAAGCTATGGGTATGGTATGGCGCTACCCACACCCGAGCAGTACCCACACCCATGACCTATGCAAGTTATATGCCCATGCAGAAGCCTATAAACATGGTGTCACTTGTTCACAATTTCAAGGACAAGTGAGGGGCCTTCACTGATTCTGTAACGACCTAGACTTTGAGTCGTAACGCTCGAGGGCAAGACAACAGATAACCAGTGTTCAAGGCTTTAAGACTAATCGTCAAGTCTAAAGCGAGTAGATGATGATAGGGAGCGGTACCCTTAATTCACACTCAAGCCTAAGGCGAGGATTGAACAAGTGGATAAGACTGCCGTTTACTCTACTGTACATGGGTTTAAATACTGAGACAAGACGAGCACAGACCAAGCTATGAACTACTACGTATGGGCGAGCGATGCTGCGTACATAGCCGTGCACAGTCAAGGCTGTACGAGTAAGAAAGTGGAGTCATACGGTAAACCAATAGGAAAAGGAAAAGAGATCATACGATATGTTAGCCAATCAAGGATGATGAAAAGGATGAAATCGTAACACTACCCCCCTCTTAGATCGAGTCGTCTCGACGAGACCCAATGAGCCTATCCAATCCGTTTCCGGGTATGGATCGCCGTTAAAGACGACTCGGCTCACCAGTTACCCCACTGACCCTGGTTCTGACCGTTCGCTGGTACGTTGTTACTGATGTCCCACTGGTCGTTCTCCCATTCGGCTTGTGGGCGCTTTATCAACTTACCCCATCGTTGCTGGATTCCGATGGCGTTCCACTCGGCAGATACGATGGTAGAGAAGGTGAAGACGTGGAAGGGGCTGAGTGAAAGGGAGATGACGATGGGAGTATTTTGTCGAGCCGCCTCTTGGATGACAGAGGAGGCGCGGTCAAGGGTGGCGTGGGAAATGACGTAAAGGAGAAAAGCGAAGAAGGCGGCAGTGGCGCAGAGGAAAAAGACGATTAAAGACATGGTAGAAGGATGCTGGGGAAGTTGAAGGTTAGGAAGGATTATATACCTCCTTCGAAGTCTAGGCGCGTGGCATGAAAACGTGTTGCGGTATCTATTGAGTAATCATGGAAAAGGGCGGTGAAGTCAGAGGTGGAAATTCCTCGGATCTTCCTGGGAGAAGATGGATTCTTTTTGTGGAATTCAGCAATCGCTTTTCCTGCATTAGTTAGGTTTGCCAACGGTTCCCACGTACGATCCGTTTCATCCCAGCTTTTCCAATGGACGAGGTATTGGAGTTGTCGTCCTTTCATGCGTGACGCGACTATTCCTTCGACTTCGTACTCTTTGTATCCTTCTTCCGTGATTACGATCGGATCCGGGCGAAGGGTTGGTTGTCCTTCTAGAACATCTCGATAAGGTTTGACACGGGAAACATTGACCGTTGGGTGAATGTGAATGGATTTGGGAAGGCGTAAGGTAACCGCATTTGGTAGGACCTTTGTGATGGTATAGGGTCCAATCCATTTTTGAGTTAATTTCCGCGCGGTATAGGGAAGTTTGAGATGTTCCGTGGATAGCCATACTTGATCGCCGATCTTGTAATCCGGTGCTTCGCTTCTTTTTTGTTCCGCAGAACATTTCATTCTTTTTTGGGTAGCCTTGAGGGCTTCTTTAATCTCCGCGTGAGCTTCTCCTGCTTCTTTTCCAAATTCTCCAGCAGTGGTTTTGGCATTTCCTTCGAAACCTAAACGGGGATGGTAATTTCGGGTGATAGCGAAAGGGATGGTGCCGGTGGCAGAGGTAAGGGCGTTGTTGTGCTGGAATTGGGCTAATTTGATCCATTCGGCCCATGTTTCCTGCTTCTTTGCCACGTAAGCTCGGAGGTATTGTTCTAGATTTCGATTGATCCTTTCGGTTTGCCCGTCGGTTTGAGGGTGGTATGCTGTGGAGAGCCATTGCTCGATCCCGAGGAGTTTACATAGTTCGGAAGTGAAATCTGAAACAAACTGTGGTCCACGATCTGAAACTATAGTACGAGGGAGTCCATGAATACACCAAACATTATCTCTGAAAATACGGGCTAAGTCTTTGGAAGATGTGGTTTTGACGCATGGAACGAAAACTACTTCTTTAGAGAATCTGTCCACAACAACGCAAATTGAGTCATATGAAAATGAAAGAGGAAGTCCGGTAATGAAGTCAACGGAGATATCTTCCCATGGATGTTCGGGAATAGGAAGTGGTAAGAGTTTTCCTGCCAGTGCTTTTTGTTTACCCTTCGTGAGGGCGCACGTTTGGCAAGAATCTACATAGAGTTTGGCATCTTTAGTGATACCGGGCCATGTGAAGTATCGAGAGAGAAGATGGATGGTGCGTGCCTGACCGGGGTGGCCGGCGATAGGGGCATCGTGACAGATGTTTAGAAGTTTCGTACGGAGTGAAAGAGGAACAAAGGTTTTTCCGAAGTTATTTTTGAATATTTTTTCCTCATCATTGTAGGCAAAACCTTCTACGTCCCCTGAGATCTTCTGTGATTCGGAGATTAGTTCATCGTAAAAGGAAGAAGATAAGGAAATATTATTTGTTTCAACTATTTCTGGGAAAATGGTGATGTTAGTGTTATGGTCCGTGACCGCATCACCGTGATCTGGTCTTCTTGAAAGAGCGTCAGCTCGACCATTTGTTGTCCCTGGTTTGTAGCACATTGTATAGTTGAATTCCTGGAGGAGTGCGTGCCATCGTGCCTGTCTGGGAGATAAGGTTTGTGGCTTGCGCCAGTACTCGAGATTTTTATGATCTGTCCAGATCTCGAAAAAAACTCTCCCAATAAGGTAATGGCGCCATTCTTTTAGAGCCCGAATGACTGCCAAGAGTTCTTTGTCATAGATCGGATAGTTCCGTTCTGCGCTG
>QFES01001917.1:0-19557 GCA_003316375.1 Tylopilus plumbeoviolaceoides
TCACGTCATGTGTTACACGGGCTGTCTTCATCTCGGCCTCCGCGAGTCGTTTCCTCAGTTGTTCAATTTCAACCTGCAATGCGTGAGAACACCGATATCTTCGACGATGGTCACAACTTACATCATGCTTTGTCTGGAGATCCGAGGGGAGAACGGAAGACTGATCCCCCGCATCAAGGGCAGCTTCCTCTTTCAAGAGGCTCTGCTCAACGTTATCCTCTAGACTCTTGAGGTCCTGGAAGGAGTGTTACGATGGACAAAGAGAAGAGGGCAACAACCAACCTGTCGCAACTGATCTGTCTCAGACATCAGAAGCCTGTTTTCAGCCTCCACCAATTTGTTTCGCTGAGTGAGAGCCAATGATTCTTTCTGCAGCTCCTGAACAATGTGCCTGCGAAGTTGGGATTAGTAGACGCAGCAGCCCGTTTATAAACATCGTACTTAAGTCCCTTGATTTCGTCTGATTCATGTTTGGATGGCGACCTGGAATGTTCAAGTAAACCGTTCATTGGCATCTCGCGGTTGAGCTTCTTGTGGAGGCCGTCCAATTCTGCCGACCGCTCGTTGAGAGCCAAGCGCAAGGATTGAACTTCGGCTTGTTCATGTTCAAGCATGGAGCGCCAGCGTGTATCCTGTAGAGAGGAACTCAATCGAAAATTACCTCGATTTTGTGCCACCGACCTCCGAATTGGTATCAATCTTGTTCGAGTCAGGTGGCAAGGTTGACCGGGAGAGCTCGTCCTTCAGGTTCTGAATCTCTTCCATTAAGCAGGAACGCTCTAAAGCGGCTTGACGAGACACCTCAGCAACTCTCAAGGACATGTCGTCGGTGCCAATATTGGCCGTCTGCAAAAGGGATCAGCGATAAAAGAAGGATAACGGTACTGACATACTGCGGCATCGGAACGCAGGACCTCAATTTCAGCTCTTGCATTCTCTAGGGCGAGTGTGCTCTCTCTGAGCGCCTCTTCAACTTCTTCAATGCGACCCTTAGCTAAGGATTCGGCCTTTGCAACTTGCTCAACAGCTTTTCGACCCTCGGTTAACTCATTCCGCATAGATTCTTCCTTCTCCTTGAAACGCTTGATTCTTTCCCTCATGGCAACCTCTTCCCTTTCGGCGGCTGCTCGGGCATCCTCAAGAGTATCTTCCATCATGGAAAGCTTCTTCTGGAGGTGCTGAACCTGCTCTCGCAGCGTTTCGTTGTCGATCTCAAGTGCTGACGCAGCATGGTGTGCCGCAAGGCCAGGAGAATGGGGCATCACTGCTTTTTTCACTTGCTCTTCGAGCGCAATGATCTTGTCCTCCATTTCATACCGCCTCGAGTCCGCTGCAGAAAGTCGTTCTTCGTAAAGTGCAATTGTTTCCTGACGAGCTAGACAGTCAGGGATGGTGAATAAAACAACGGAATGCGCTCACCTGTCCTGCTTGACGAAGTTCGTCAACCTGTGATCCCAGCTCTTTACGCTCTTCCTCGAGCTCGGCCGAAACCTTTTCGAGCCGTGCTTCCAAAAGACCAATTTCTGCGTTCTTAGCCTTCAAGAGAGTATTGTTTTCGTGCTCGGCGCCCTCTTTGGCTTCAATAGCCTCTTTGAGACTTCTGACCAGCGCTTCGTTCACGTCAAGTTTGGTTTGCAGATCATTTAAACGTGCCTCATTTTCCACTTTGGCGCGTTCTAATTCTGCAGCAGCCTGTGTGTTCAAGCGCTCGAGAGATTCCACCCTGGAGTCCTTCTCGCTTAGCTTGCGTTCTGTAACGCGCAACTCCTTCTCCATCTCAGCTAGATTGCTAAGGGCAGAGTTACACTCCTTCTCCACAGCTTCACGTTGTTCTAGATCCGAGCGAAGAGAGGACAACATGGCCTGCAAGGATGTTTTTTCTTGCTGAAGTGCTTCCATGCGGGTACTGAGAGCGGATATCATAGATTCATTTGCAACAGTCGCGTTAGCATCGCTGATAGACTGTGTCCGGGAAGGAGACGAGACAGGTTGAACATCGTAAGTGTCAGAAACGGTAGAGCTGCCTAACAGCCGATTTATCCTGTCCTGTAAAGCCTGACTAGATGCAGTAAGATCCAGAGAAGGAGGACGATTGTTTGGATCGTGTTCATCTTGGGTGAGATCGTCGTGGAGGGAATGAATAGAGCCAAATGATGCTGATCGTACCGGAGACGCTGGCGGCGGCATAGCGACTGCACTGGGTATTCTAGGTCTAGGGGTGTTGAGGGAAGCTCTGGACTTTGTCACAGGCATAAGCGGACCGCTTAGGTAACTGGGAGCCTTTGGTGCACCCGCTTTTGGAGTAGCAAATGGTGAATCTGATGGTCGGGTACCACCTTCTGCACTCAGAGAAGTCCGAGACGGTGAAGATGGTGCTCTGAGGGAGTATTCGGTTCGACCTGGACTGGAGCGCGAACTCAATTGCTTGGCGGTCAACCCGATGTACTTGGAAGCCCGGGACCCAGATGTGATTTGAGCCTCTAAGGCAGGCAAAGCTTGGGACGGTGACTTTCCGAGGCCGGGGATAGGCTTGGTCCTCCGTGCAGAAGGTGTGGTACCTGGTGTGATGCGACCAGACATACCCAATGGATTCGTCCTACTGTCATGTGGGGTAACTCTGCCAAATGAGGTAGAGGGAGTCATACGTCCGGCACTGATAGAGAACGGAGCAGAAGGAGTCGCTCGTCCAGAAAGTGAGGGTGTTATGCGACCACCACGAGATGATGCGACGGATGGCGGTCGGTAATTTGGACCTACGGTGGGAGGGGAGAGTTTGGTGGCAGCTACAAACACGCCGCAATTAGGTGGACACGCGAAGTATCGTTTCCTGAATAGCAACGTTAGCAGGTAGAACCAGGAGATGTGATATGAATCAAAAGCAATAGATTCGTGGTATGTTTCTGAGATGGGACAGACTTACCCGTTGACGGACCCGTCATTCTTCCCCTTGCCTGCAAATCCTCCACCTAGCTCCACACCAGCCCAGAGGCCAGGCTTCCCGTCTATCTCTCCAATATACCTCATAATACCTTCATAGCCAAGTGATTCAATCCTAACGCTGTCACCGATTTCAAAGGTTTTGCTAGCACGACTAGCGCTGCGGGAGAAAGCATCGGATTGGCGACTGGGAGGACGTGCAGATGACGTTTTGGTACGCGTTGAAGGTGTAGATGTGACGGAGGAGGGGCGACCGGTTGCCGACCGCCTTCCAGATTGGATAGCAGAGAAAGAAGAGTTTGGCGATGAGGAAGAGGAGGAGGAATTGTAGGTGAAGCTGGCACGATGCTGCGCGGGATCATTGGCTTTGATGGCTTCGGCCAAGGCACGAGACGCGTAGTCGTCTGTATCGAGGACGGGCTGAACGGTAACGTTGGACGCGGAACGAAATCTCCCTGGAGTGGGTATGCCACTCGTCTTTCCCGGCGTCGGTATACCAGACGTTCTCAATGATTTTCCCGGAGTAACAGACATCACGAAAAACTTGACCAACTCCACTTGCTCATATCAAAAACTCGCGGCGTACATCACGTGACCAATATGCATGCATTACACTGTAATACACAAATACAGCGCTAACTAACCACGCTTCTTCGACACACCGACGGTCTTCCCGCGGCGACCTATCACCGATGAGCTACATCGTCGCTCTCAGTGTGTAACAGTATACTTACCAGTGGTCTTCGTGTGTTGCCCACGTACTCTCAGTCCCCAGAAATGTCTCAGACCACGGTGGGCCCGAATCTTCTTCAATCGCTCCAGGTCATCGCGCAGCTTCGAGTCAACCGCATTCGACAAGATCTGGTAGTTTTTGCCATCGACGATATCCTTCTGTCTGTTCAAAAACCACGTCGGGATCTTGAACTGTGTGGGGTTTTGGATGATAGTCACGAGGCGCTCAAGCTCATCCGAGTTGAGCTCTCCGGCGCTGCAAGACACTGAGCAAACCAACCACGCGTCGCCGACGAACTCACCGCTTGTTGAGATCGACATCGGCTTTCTTGCATACCAAGTTTGCATAGCGACGGCCAACACCCTTGATCTCCGTCAGGGCGTACATGATTTTGCGTTTGCCATCGACGTTGGTATTCAACAGTCGTAGGATGTGCTTATAAAGTATGAGCGCATATAGTCCAAAGAGACAGGAGAACCGCCTGCACCTGGAATTGTTGGTGGGGTTCGGGGACGACGAGGGACATGGTGGATGTGTCTAGGAAAGACGAGGTAATCAGTGTCTTGTGCGATACATCCAGCGAAAAGGTCGATCTCAGTCGAGCCACGGCGCTCAATTCAATCCTGCCGAGGCTCCTTGGACCTTTATGTGTCTCGAAAACGGCCTTACCTTGAACAGATCGAACTCGAGGATGTCGTCAACGTCGTCAGTGGATGTCTTGCACACCGCTCGTCTCACCGGAGTTTCAATGGCCTGGCCAATGCCGAGAGAGAGTTTGATCACGTGATCTTGTGGCACTTCGACACGTCCGAGACGCGCCAAGCTCCGGCTATAGTTGGGATTCAACCTACATGAGACTCAACATCCATTTACTATTCACTCGATGCCAATAACGGTGAGCACAGCTTGTATTTTGCCTCAGCTTTTCCTTGACATTTCATTAGTGCAATTCTTCAGAAACCCTCCGAGCCGAAATCGAGGCAGTCCGTAAGAAAGTCTCAGTCGACGAGACCGAAGATACTTGGGACACCATTGCGCAAGGCATTCAGCGTATCACATACCTCTGCAACAATGGTGGCTGCGAGTTTCCTTCCGAAATGGTCACCAGTATTCGTTCGGTATCCCGACCGTTGAATGCCGCCTTGAACTCGGAGCGCAGCAGGTTATCGGGTTCTGCAGTCGAGCTCCTTACGGCGCTGGCCACCGGGTTAGGCCCGTCATTCGACCCTCTGGTATCCCAGTTCATTCCAACCTTGCTCGCCCTGTGCGGTCGGACCAACAAGGTCTTCACGTCACGTGCTAAGGCGTGCATCCTTGCTATCGTTCAGCACACTCGTCTTCCGTCACTGTTACCCTACCTTACCGAGCTGGCTCACCATAAGTCTATCTTTCCCCGCTTGATAGCTGCGGAGGGCATCTTGGCCTGCCTCAACTGCGTCAATCCTCCTGACCTGGAAAAGGAGACCCGCGCCCGCGTTGTGGAGGACTTCATAAAGCTGACAGCGCGCGATGCTAGTGCGGATGTCCGAAAGGCGAGCAAGGAGGTTTTCAAAGCTTACAGGATTTTGATGCCTGCAAGGGTAGACAGGTAAGCTGAAGATGCATCGTACTTACATTTCAACTGAGATCCCTTCAAGCTTCGTTGCTCCACTTACCCCTGTGATCAAGAAATACCTTGATATCCAGACCGGCCCCTCAGGCATTAACGGCGCCTCGTCGACTGCAGGGCAAAAACAAACCAGTAGACCACCCAGCCGCAACAAAGCGATGGAGACGGGACATCGCCTCACAGGCTCTACGCTTTCCAAAGCTCCCGTTCGTCCGCCCATCGATGACCCATCACATACCATACGACAACGGCCTGTTGTCCACGACCCCCCGACCGCAGTCAACAGTCGTGCCCCCCGACAAAGGACCATATCCCAAATGCATCGTGACCCTCCTCAACCTCGCACCTTAAACATCAATGCGCAATCTTCTGGCGTCGCGCAGCGTTGTCTTGTACCGCCGTCTGCACCCACCCGGCAAGCTCCCCAACATCTCTCGGTTGCTGTCCGTGTTCTGCCCCTACCGAATGCAACTTCGATATCGGGCCCTCAGCGACCTCCATCCGTGCAGTTAAAACTGAACTCGGCTCCCGATCGACTTAAAGCGACCGGGAATGGTGCCAAAAGGGTACCACTCCCCTCTGCTCCCGTGAATGAACACCCTCGTGAACAAGCAACCGCGGCTGCCGACTCGGGTGGTCGGACTAGCACTACTGTTGATAAACCTCGGTCCAAGCTTCCCAGCCGAGGTGCCGAAGCAGTGGCGCCCGGGAAGCTGGCTGGTCGGAAAGCACCTCAAGGCACTCGATCAACCTCGTCCTTTGCCAAACCAGTCAACAAAACGGCCCCGACAGTCCCAGCGGCAGTACAACGCTCTCAGCAACGAGCCATTAAAAGTGAAACGAGCAAACCCAGTAGGACGGCACCCCAACAGCGTCCGGCAGGGAATGTACAGAAAAGCACACGCCCTCTTGTCAAGACTAAGGAGACATCACCAACCCTCATCCCTCTGCCACCTAGCCCATCGACGACGCCCACAGAAATCCCCTTACCCCCTTCACCTGACTGCGTGTCGCATCCCATTGACTTGGAAGCTCGGGACAAACCCGACGTAGTGAACCCGTCGGGGTCCACTGAGCCAGCCGGACAACAGCAGGGAGACGTAGACTCTCCCAACACACCCATAACGACTCTTCTTTCTTCGATTCAGCGTGGCTTCCTTTTCACCCCATCTTCGCCCCTCTCACCCCCTCAGAACTACCTTCCAGCCCCTGGTAATTTACTGGAGAAGAGATTAAACCCGAGCGATTTCACCAAAGTTCCAAGAGTGGGAACTGCATTCTGTCTACCACCCGAGAACAACTTCTCTGCCAATGATTTAGATAGATACGCACTCAGGGATCTTAATTAGTTTGATACTCCTTATTGCAGTTTTCAATTGGTCTTCAATGCTATTTCTTGACGATGAGAATCCCACACCGAGACGCGTCTCTTTCAAGTTCGGCGCGGTTCGCGTGTCACGTGAGAATTAATGTGTGTATTAGCCAGACCCACCAAGATACCATCGCTCACCCTGTCTTGCTCATAGCGTCTTGGTATCGCAGTGGCTGTCAGCCCCATCGGCCGTCGATACCAACGCCCCGTTTGACACCACTCTACTTCAATGGCCACCGCCCTCAACCGCCGGCCTCTTGGCACTCGCCAGCACCTGCAGCAACTATTCGGGAACTCACCTCAGAAACCCCGAACTCCCTCAGCAACTGTCAAGCGGCCGCGTTCCCCGGAGCCTGCTGGAGACGCGTCAAAGCGTATTAGAGTAAGCCTTGCAGAACCAACCACCGCAACTTTAGCAGATGAAGAACGCAAGGACAAAGACCACAGGCGGCAGACGCGTGAAGCAGCCAAGAACGAGTTTCGCGTCAAGTACACACGCGCATTCCCTTCCTGGGTCTTTTACTTTGATCTAGATCAACTCGATCCCGACGCTGCAGCTCTACGGAACTCGCTGGTGGCCAGGGTCACTCAACTTGGTGCTGTGTGTCTAACCATTCCCTTCTCCTCTTGGCATCGATTAACCATGCTTTGATCAGCGCGTTGAGGACTTTTTCTCGAACGAGATCACCCATTTGATCACCAACCAAGCCATACCTGCTGAAGATATCCACTCGAACAAAGAAAATGCTCGTAAATTACGCAACGCGGCCCCGCGAACACCTTCGTTGCTCAAGAGTCCGATAAAGCTCAAAGGACGGTGAGACTAGGTGCACCGTTGTCGATGCGCTATCATTTTGCTGATATTTTTGAGCAGCAATGCGGAGGATAACAGTACACAGAACTTTAACCTGATTGAGAAAGCGCAAGCATTCGATATGAAGATCTGGAACACTGTCAAGCTCGATAGTATATTGGAGCGATGTGGCATACCTGTACCCAAAACCACCAAGCATCCACCTGGAGGCCAACCAACTTCTACAGTCAATACCAACCAACGAAATCTCACTCGCTTGCTTGCTTCGGAGCGTTTACATGGAACCACGGAGCGCGATCCTACTCAGAAACGTCATGATTTCCGATACTTCTCGAAGGATAGCTATTTTGTATTGGTCGAAGACGCTAAGCAGGAGCTGGCAACTATCCACACACTTGAGTATTCCATCCACAAAGGGCGTGATGGCAAAGAACGTGGCGCGTGGCCTGTCCTCTATTGCCATCCACATTCCCGAGGTCCATTTGTCGAGTTTGATGAAAGGGAACGCCGTCGTTGGGAGAAAAGTCGGCGCGCCGAAGAAGATAAAGAGATAGAGAGAGAACAACGAACAGCGAAGGAGCTTAGGCGGAAGAAGCAAGCTCAAGCTCAACTCATCGCTCGTAAAACAGGCGACCTCCGACGCTCTGTATCAATGAATAATCTTCATCGTCAGGCCGTGAACGCAGGGGCGGAGGATTTTCTCGACTTAGACGCTGACTTTCCGGAAACTCAAGCTTCGGTTAACGCATCTGGGTACCTGGCATCAACCAGTGCTTATATCGCTGCTTCGGGCAACAGTGTTGGGATCACATCGACAACAGGTACCACGTCTGTTGGGGGGGCCCTTCGAGCTCTCGATTGGCCTGCGAATTTACGAGGGAGGATCCAGCAACAAGTTGTCACCTCCCGTAAAGTGTCTACCTTGGTTACTGGAAAAGACAATCCGAACCGACAGCCCGGTGCTATGGGACCGCCGGATGGCATCCCCGACCGTCCCAACGTACTCCTTCGAAAAAGCCGCAGTACGAACACGCTCAGGCTACCCAAGCGTGATGAAGGTAGTAAACCTGGTTATTGTGAAAGCTGTAGGATGAAGTTTGACGATTTCGAATCTGTAAGTCTTTCTGTCATGTCTTCTCTTAATACTCAACGTCTGGCAGCACATTCGAGATCGCAAGCATCGCAAGTTCGCCAGTGATGACTCCAACTACCTTCAGTTGGACTTCGTGCTCAATCGCGTCCAGCGCCGTACTCGGGATCAGTACGAGGAGCAAGAACAAAATTCGGCCACAAATGATCAACAAACATCTTCTGAAGATTATGCAATGTGCTCTTCGCCATTCCAAGATTACGAAGAGGAAGACGTGTGGGATAGTGATGCTGATGAAGACGCTTCTGGCATTTGAAGTCTTCTATGACCTGTATGATGTTACATGTACGACTTCTTGACATAGTTTCGTTGGTTAGACCACCTCATGTAACTTAGAGAGCACGGCCAGCAACGTTTGTTGGCATCACTAGGACACAATGAATACCTACGACTTGGAGGATAATCCGTTTGGCAGTCCACGCAATGGCACTGGGTTTTGCGTACGTAACATCAAACAGCAGGGGGCGCCACTGTCACAACAACACACCCAATTCTGGAGGTTCGTTATCAAACATGTAGGGAAAAAGATTCTGTTCCTCGAGCCACTTTTTCTGCAGACAGAATACCGTATGACATTAACGTTCTCACTGGACCTCTTTCGACCTATTATTCCAGCGAGTGTAGTGCTGGCCAGTACTTGCGTAACGACGTAAAACTACACATACCAAATTTGGTATCTGCATCTTGGTAACTAGGAATCGGATCGGGGACGCGCTGAAACGTCCTTCAAACAATATGTATTATATGCTGGGGTTCTCGAAGTTTTAGACGAAAAAGTTCTTATTACCCAAGGTGCTCTTGGAATGGCGTGAACAGATCTGCCAGAGTCGGCTGCTTGCGCACTTTTTATCGTGTTGTAATAATAACTCAGAAAAGAAAATCGCTTTGGAACAGTCTAGCTCGGTCGAATATCACCGCGGTGCAATGATCAACTACTTTACCAAAAGCGTGCTGTGACCCGTAACGTCACGCCTGTAAGTAAGTTCGTTGAGGCTTGCGGTGCAAGATTGCTCTGCTCATCCGACGTCCCTGCACTGCGCTGTCCCTCCACTTATTTACCAGCCCAGCTCGTTCAGCGGAATTTTCTCACCTGGTTCATCCAAACCGCAGAAAAACCGCCCTTCAATATCTAGAGCCACCTAACTCCAGTAAGAATAATTTCCTCCCGTCCCAGCCAAACCGTCGGACCCATAATTCCTCATCACTAGTCCCAGGACATACAAAGCATTCTGTAAATTCTTCAGCATTGACTTCAGAACGCTCCTGGCATTTATTGCCAGTCGTTAAATCTCCCATCGAAAGCCAATCATGTCGGATTCTCCAGAGGAATTGGACTCCGCGGACGAACTAAACGACGATACACAGCTTACGATACGCATACCAAATCCGAAGGTCTACATGGCTCGTCAATCACAGTGGAAAGGTCGACGAGGGAAACCGCGTTGTGACCACTGTCGTATGAACAATTTAAAGGTGAGATCTCCCAGTCAAGTTTACGATTGTATCATGACATTCCTGTAGTGTGACAGGGTCCTTCCGACTTGTAACCACTGCTCCTGGGCCAATGGCAGGGAGTGCAGATACACTCCCTTGCCCACGCCAGCACATCGAGGCATCCCCCGGTGCGATAGATGTCGCCTTAGGAATCTAAAAGTGCGTCCCATAGCCATTCAGACGGAGCTTGACCGTACTGAGTAGGATCCCAGTGTGACCGCAATCTTCCAGTCTGCAATCACTGCGCCGAGGATTCTAAGACCGAATGCAACTACACTCCTAAAAAGCGACACAAAGTTCCTTCGGATCATGGTACTGTTCGGGACAAACAGCCAACACCTTATGGCGCCAAGACGGCATCATTTTTAGTTTCAGAGGTCCCCTCCAGCGAAGAGCCGAGCTCAACTCCCCGCAACGGTCAGGGGGATTCTAGTGATGGCCACAGCTTCTATGGACAAAACGTAGCGTCGTCGTCACAACCTCGTCGTACCAGGGGATCCGTATCGGATGTCTCCCGAAGAGACGATTCTCCACATAATCACACCAAGACACCGGAGCCTAGCGGGCGTCAAACAGCACCGAGCTCGTCACTCCCCAGCTTAGCTCCACGACAAACATTCACCAATAACAAACTATCCTTCATTTCGCATTCCTTCTCCGATCAAGGGGTGATCGCTTCGAAGCCTTTGACGGAGTCCTGGGCACACCCTTTGTTTGCACCACTTCCCGATGTCATTGTTCAGAGAACCAGTAACGTCAATCCAGTTGAAATGCCAAATAGGGCGCTCTTCGAGGAAACTTTCGCACGCTTCTTGGACGGTTTACCCACCGAATTAGCAGAGACTGCGGCACTCAGCCCAGAAGTCTACGCGGATGTTTGTCGCTTTTTGTCGGGAAACAACGTTGACCATCTCTCGGACCGCTTGAGGATGTGGGTCTCTTTTCACCACGTTCGGTTGGGATCGGAGAAATACCACCTTCTTTTAATCCCCCGAGATCCGTTTTTCCACCTCGCACCCTCTGAGGAGGAAAAGCTGCGGAGAGATTACGTTAATCACATCGATCACCCCAGCGCTTCGTCGGCAGTTTCTCCCAGGCCTGAAATCCTCGACCATGATATGTGTGGATTCGAGTGGACAAGAGCGTTCGAAAGGATACCTGTGCGCAACCAGATATACGACATACTTGTCTACGCGCACCGGACTCATGGCTCCTCTGCATCTATGGTGTTCGAAACACGACGCATTGGCATGGTGAGTTGCCGTCAGCTTCGTGATTTCCATTGCATTCAGTTCTTTCCCAGGCCGCGATAACCTGGCCAATGATCGAGATGTTCATCCAGCTGTGCCCCCTGTGCAGTCTGCGGAAGAAATCCATTTCGTCGCATTCTATCAAAGCTGACCCCCCGCACGACGAGAGTATCAGACATTAAATATGGCAGGAGGATCTCGAAACAGGTGTCTCTAGATCTGCATATGGTTTCCACGAGAGCATCGCGATCTTACTGCATTTGGTTGCATATTACTATTCTTCCCTACATAACATATCTGGTATGACTGTAACATCGGCGGCAATCTGCAATACCACATATCCTATTCTAAAAGTCTGCCGTCTGACACGTTTACGGCGGGGGCAGGAAGAACCACGTTGATAGTCTATGTGTCTAAAGAGCAGTCAAAATTAGAAACGCTGAACCAATATAGTGACGTCGTCTATCCATTTATCGTCCATCTCTAAGGTCAGGTTGCGTGAAGCTAGATCGATGTCATCTCCGCCGATACCATCACGGAGCAAGTCGAAGGCAAGGTTCCTGGGTATCCCATGCTCCTTCCGTTTTTTGAGGGAGTTGCCCACAATACGAACCCATCGCTCCGCTATCTCGCTCTGCGAAGGAGTCAAGTCGATGTTGTCGTATAGGTCCAGAAGCCCATCAGAGCTCAAGATCAGGAAGGCGTCTTGCTTATCCAGTGCCATGTCGAACACGTAGTGGTGCACGTCTGGTATGTCCGAAACGTACGGCGGAGTCAAAATTCGCGCTGCGTATTGTTCCACCAACGGAGGTGTCATCCAATCAGGCATATACTCCCCAAACACTCGGCGTGTGTATATGGAAGGAACCTTGAGCCATGTATCACCTATCGCTGTGCGAAATAACACCAGGGTCAGCCGGTCTCCGAAGACACGTTACTGCGGACTTACCACGTGTGGGTGCGAGGTAACCGATGACCCTGTTGTCTGCGACACATCCATCTTCTCCTGCGTGTTCGCGCCTTATACGCTGGTACTCCAGCGGGCTGTTGCCGTTGTGAAGCGTGTTCACGACGATGCCCGACCATTCTCCGCGCGGAGATTTTCTGGCAAGCACTGGAACCGAAGCCGATAAGTAGGCGATCGACTCCCAAAGGCGTTGTAGCGACTAACCTGCCTGAGAGTCACCCAGATTAACGATCCAGAGATTTCTTTTCGAGGGGTCTATTAATGAAAAAATGACGGTGGCTCCTTGAGTGCATCGTGCGGAGATCGTCTCCCAATCAGTTTCGTGGCGCTGGATATACTGTCTGAGCTTTTCTGGGTGTATTCCGCAGAGGGTGTCGTAGGGGAGAAAGTCAAAGAGATCGGAACGAATCGAGTCATCGAGGTGTCTGATTGCGTTGGTGAGCGCCTCTGAGACCAGCTTAGAACTGGGAATCGTATCCGTGGAACTGCTGAGAAGTGTCTGGAGCGACATCCGTATCATGGCAGGTAGTCGCTTGCAGACAAAGTTCACTGTATCATGACCACAGTGACCTATCGACCACAGGGTCAGCGTGGTCCATCAGCAAAGTAACGGTTGTAGATTACCATCGTAGATGGCATTGAACTGCCATATACCTCCATGCAGGTCCCATTCCTCGATGCTGTGTCGGTCTTGATTGAAATCGCTGTATTCGGAGCATGGTTGAAACGTGACGCTATCGACTGATTTGCACGAGCGGGGCGAGCACAGTCGCTGCAATTCACTGTCAACGGCGCTTTCTGGAAGGATATGGTACGTCCAGCGTTGCCTGCCACCACGACCGAGGTCGGTCGTGCGGAAATCCTTCACCTCCTCCAGGGCTTGAAGGTTTTCCGCGGACGTGGCTGCTGAGAGAGTGACGACGTTGTACATCGTCTGGAATGCGACGCCTGGCAGTGCTTGATGAGCACACCCGAGGAAAGGGGATTGACAACATAGCGAAGGCATCTAGGGGAGCTTTATATGCGTTACCTTGACCCCCTTGAATTCTTTGAGATCAGAGCATGCGGGAAAAACAAGGTCCTCCACTTCGCGCGCGGAAACGCTTCGATGCCCCTCCTCGGCGAGCCATAATTGGCATCTCAAGCAACGGGTTCCAAAACTGGCCTGGTGCAGAACGCGTTCTGTGGGATTTAGCCCTAGCCGAAGAAAAGCCACGGCCCGCAGACGCTTGAGAGCTGGGAAGGAACGCCAGGGAATTGAATGAATTGTTTGACGCCTCGCGCTTAATAATGACTCGGAAGAGTCCAGAGATGCGTTCGGTATCCGTGTCGTTATAACTAAAGGTAGCGTACCCGGAGCATTGCTTTGTCAAGTATGAAGGGGTTCCCATTGAAACGTTGTGGCGTATTCTCATGTCAGAGGCATGAATGTGAACCACGCTGTACTGGGCAGAATTTCTGAAGGCAGCATTTAACCTGGATAGGATCTGCCTGATATTCAATTGAAAATGAAGCACAGCGTATGAACGAAGGTTCAGCGAGGATGTACGATAGCAACCTCACCATGATAAATTGCTCTCAGCGTGCTCGTCTCATCCCAAAATAGCGACTGTGTGATAGATTATGATGGCTATAATTATTATGGCGTGTTCAGGGAAAAAGCATCCGTGACCAGGATCTTGAGTGCTCGTGGCAGTGACTCCGCACACTCAACGTTGTCTGTTAATTGCAAACGGTACGACAGAGTACGTATAACAAGAATCGAGAAGCAGTGTTTGGACCAAGAAAGCATAAATATATACGGGCAATTGTGAGAAGCGTGTATGTCTATGGTAAGGTATCATTCATACACAATTGCATTTGTAAAAAGCATGTCAACGTAGCTCGAAACTCGCGAACGCTAAATTGTAACCCCCAAACTCGTAGTTGATCTTGTCGGTCCTGCGGTAGCTCCCAGTGTAGGCGTCCGCACCCTCGCATGATTCGTCTGAACCATTGGACAAAGAGGAAAGCGGACGACGGGAGCCTGACAACGCGCATTTGAAATCTCTCTGCGCAGCCTCGACGAGGCTTTCTGCCTCGTCCTCCTCGGAATTGCTGCTCATCTGTTTGGAGATGAACAACGTCAGACTGAGTTTCGCGGGCTGGAAGATGTCAACGACACGCCTGATGAGCGTTCGCAAATCAGGAATATCTTTGGCAGAAGACACGGAGGAAGCGGATAGGGGAACATTGCACTCGAAGCTGGCATAGGACCAGCCTTCCTCGGGCGTAACATGAATGGTGTAATAGCCTTCACCTCCATCGGCTTCGGAGACAGAGTCACCCCACTTGAGGAGAGCGTTGGAGGAATACCCGCAAGGAGAGAACGCGTACGCATCCAGAGTAGTGAGATGGGGCGGGAAGATGTCTGTGATCCCGAGGGCCGCTGATAAGGTTTGTCCTGTGATGGAAGGTAGCGATTCCGAACTCTCCCCGTCGATGGGAGAAGGGGGCTGCGAAAAGAAGAACGGCTCACGAGCCTCAAGCGACAGGCCACTCATGAGGATCTCGATCGTATAGTCAGGAAGCTTAGTCTCGGAGT
Organism: Tylopilus plumbeoviolaceoides; assembly: GCA_003316375.1. Taxonomy (NCBI): domain Eukaryota; kingdom Fungi; phylum Basidiomycota; class Agaricomycetes; order Boletales; family Boletaceae; genus Tylopilus; species Tylopilus plumbeoviolaceoides. Next base: position 14,911 of record QFES01001917.1, read on the forward strand.
CATTGGAGGCTGTGAAGGGTTGTACGTCATCATTGGCCTCGACGTGCGCCACAGACAGAGCTTCGGAAGAATTCGGGGTAGTCCCTTTGATGGCCGCTGGTGTGGTTATGTAAAGCAGCCAGTGGTCGCCGTTTACTTTGCCGACCGTGTACGCAGCTCCATTGGGGAATATGGCGTCCAAAAACGCGACTTCATCCTTCCACTCCCGATGAGGGTCGGGTTGGCGTTCTGGGAACATGAAAGACTTGCGGGAGTAGAAGCACTGGTAGACGGATGGAAGTGAAGCATGTTCGCGAGCAATTTCGAGGATGCGCGGAAGACCGAGGAGGTTGAGTGTAGTTCCGCAAGTCTTCAGAATGATCCGGTGCGGGAAGACGAAGAGCGACGATTCGCTGTACATCAAGCATCAGCATGTGGGTGAAACTGAGGCCTATAAGAGGCAGATGGGGACGGATGGACATACCTCAAGAGATAAGCGTCGGTTTGATCGCCTTCAACAACACTGAGAACTTTGCACTTGACAATGTCAAGCATGTCCTCCCAAACAGAGCGAGGAATTTTTCTCAAACCGACTCTACCGTCCTTCGGGGGATGTGCGTCCTGCACACTAGCGGCTGAAGGGGCGAACCATACTTCCAGCAGCTTCTCCGGACCCTCGAAGGGGGTAGAGGCGTAGAGAGTGTCCCTGTCATCGAATGCCATCGGTTACGAGAATAATGTAGAGAAAGTCTAGTGAAGGGATGCTATCGAGGAGGAGAGTCGTAGCCGCCGCAAAGGGCTGTTCCAGTATGCATGAAACGGGTTCTTTTTAAATGTGAAAAGGTGCTCGCGACACTGAGCGGAAGCGTCAGCTGGGCTGCAAAGACAAAGAGCCGACGCATGAAGCGAGCCGTATAAAAGCCAGTGCACAGCCACTGTTCTGTATAGGTCTTGGCAAACTCCGAGCTCGCTTTACGCTGCCGAACCGAGAAGGACGCGAACAACGACCAAGTCTAGTACGTCAACTACCGTGCCTAGAACCCGCCCATGCTCCGACGTGTCCTGCCACGGTTCAGCAGCCTCTTCAGAGTCACTGCGCCCATATTACCAACCACAGCGCGTCCCCTTGCTCTCCCCACCAAGCGCCCCTCTCCCCCCCGTCACTACCGCACCTCCCCGCCCCGACTCACTTCTCCATCATCCCGGCCGAGCGAAAACACCGCTCCCAGTCTCACAGTCTCACAGCGGCTCAAACATCTCATAAACTCATACGGGTGGTATGCGCTCGGAGTCTACCTCGTCTTCTCTGCGCTCGATTTCACCGTCGCTTTCGTGGGGATCAAGCTCCTCGGTGCAGAGCAGGTGTCACAGGCCGCGGTATACGTAAAACAAGCCGTTTTCGGCTTCTTTCATGCCACGCCACAGGAACCCGGCAAGGATGAGATCGAGAGCGCGGCAGCGGGCAACGGAGGCCACGAAGGAATGTATGCGATGCTCGTGTTGGCGTACACGATCCACAAGACACTCTTTCTTCCGGTGAGGGTTGGCCTCACGGCTGCTTTCACGCCTCGGATTGTAGGCTGGCTGCGCGCGAGAGGTTGGGTTGGAGCAAAGCGAGCAGTGAGAGAATTGCAGGACAGAGGACGAAGTACGAGGGACCAAAACTAGAGGTTTGGATAGACCTAATGTCATAATACACCACCATTCGAGTCAAAAATCCAGCTCATTTTTAAATAGCATCGTGGGTACGGAACCAAATTGTTCTGAGCTAGAAATGGGATGAACAATCCAGGCTGTTCTACAACGATGACGACGTGGGCTCAACCCATCCGACATCCATGGTACAACTCGCCGACCATGAAACGAAAATTGTTTACCGACGACGACGATGCGTCCCACATGTCCCCTGACGTGTCACCAGCTTCGTTTTCCACTCGTCGTCGAAAGCGTGTCAAATACGACTCTCTCGAGCGCACGTTGGCACACATGACGCTCAGCAATGCACTCTCCGAGGACACAGACATGTGGCTAAATATCTCCCCGCTTCATGAGCAAGTGACCCTGGACGTTGTCCTGCCGAGTTCGATTGAGGAACCCGGAATCTCTGCTTCCGAATCGATCGACATGGAGGTAGAACCTACGCGTAAGTCGTGCTACTCTCTTCATTGATACACCGCTTTATGTTTACGGTCCTCCGAATCTGTAGTGGTCACTAGCGATGCGTCTGCCACTAGGACGGCTCCTTCGCAAGGCATCCGGGATTGGGAAAGTATGGCGTTGGGACAGCTCGAAATAAAGGAGGTGCAAATATCCCCTGCAGTGCTCGACTGTCTCCGGAGGCAATCCAACCGTCTACCTGCTCTTATACCAATATCGTCTCACCCCTCTCAAGCTCTTGTGCTCTATCGCGCGCTGCGACCACCCTCTTCGAGGTCCTTGGAGCGAGCGCTTGATGACAAGGAGGAGCAGTCAAGTGCACCGCCCATCGTGGTAGCTCATGAGGATGATATCATGGAGGTTGAGTAGACTCGAGCGCTTTCATATGCATGTCAGGTACTCGTACGACAACAAAACCAAAAACATCTAATCCAAAAAAGGAGCACGTAATCTATCTATGATCGTAAACGAGGGGGACAGAACAAGGACGACTAACTGGTACGCAAACTCGACGACTCTTGGATGATACTACACACACAACGTCCGTTCGGAAAAGAGTCTGAGTAAGTGATGGGCCATCTTGATGCGGTGCAGATTTAGCTGCCCGCCTGGGAACTATACACCATCATTGTGCTGTCAGCGCCGGACGCTCCCTGAGATGATTCACCGCCTTGGTATATCCCGTCAGTAAAGTTCAAGTGGGAGTGACGGAGGCGGGTGTGTGCGTGTGGGTGAGGAACGTGATGCATTTGGGGATAGGGAGGGCGTAAAGCGACTGAGGGGTTTGTGGGCTTTACGGCATGCTGCGAGAGATGGGACTGAGCTTGCGAGACAGGATTAGAGGAGTGCGTGTTGGGCTGCACGGGAGGGGGCTGGGTGGGGACAGGAGGGGGGTGAGTGGAAGGATTGGGGCGACCGTCGGGAAAAGAGGGGGCAAGAGGAGGAGAGATCGTAGGCGGAGAGGGATTGCTGTGAGAAAGGGAGTGGTAGGAAGTAGTTGTCAAACCAACTGGGTCCGTGTCCTGTGCAGGAAGGATACGGTTCTGCGGGACCTGAGGCGGGCGTGTTTCAACGGGGAGTTGGGCAAGGGTCTGGTCTTGAGCTGGATGTGCGTCGGAAGTATCGATGAGGATGGCAGGGGTATTTTCCTCTGGTGCAGACTGCTGGGCGAGTTTCTGGGCAGCGATTTCTTCTGCGGTTAGGAAGCGGCCACCTGGGCCACGGGGACGACGCATCGCATGTTTGTGGCGGGATTCGTGGAGATAAGGCTAGGGAGAGGGATGGTGAGCGCAGGGGATGGAACAGGAGAGAGATACGGACTTTACGCTGTCTGGAGAGGCGGTGGACCTCCTCGAGGCGAGCTCTGGCGACACGACGCTTAAGGATGCGGAAGTACTGCTTTGCGTTTACGTAGAGCGGCTCCTCGTCCACGTTCGGGTCAGGTTCGATTGGGGGTTCAGTGTTATTATTGTTCGAGTCGACATCGTGAATGTGGTGGAAGATATCTTGCACGGGCGAGTTTCTGTGGGAGGGAGAGGAAGGGCCTGGGGAGGTATTTTTGTAGATGTAGATTTCGTTCTGAGGCTGGGACGGGTTTTGGAAGTGGAGATGATGATAAGCGGGAGAGAGCAGCGGATCGACAGGATCGCCCATTGATTGGCTCGCAGCGTTCACTCTCAAACCCTCCCCCTCACCAACACGACCCGTCACGTCCACCCGTCACATTATTCACACGCTTCTACCTCCTCTCATGTCATTCACCTGTCTCTCCTGCGCCATCGCGTTCCTCTCTCCGGACGACCAGCGTACGTCACCCCCCCTCCGATCCGCACCGCTCACCCCCCTTCCAGGCGCACACTACCGCTCCGACCACCACAGATACAACATCAACCGCCGCGTAGCCGGACTGCCCCCCGTATCCGCCGCCGTCTTCGCCCAGAAACTCTCCGAGCGCACACAACACGTCCCCGAACAGCCCGAAGCCCGGTGCGAGTCCTGCGGGTATGCCGCCGCCGCTGCCTCCGCCCCCCCGCGCTCACCTTTCCCCCAGAAAGACATATGCAACAGAAAACGCATATAGATCCCATCTCAACTCCAAAAAGCACAAAGAAATCCTGCTCAGAGGCACATCCCGCCCAATCCCGCCTGACCCCGCTCCTGCCCCCGCAGAGCAGCCCCAGCTATCGTCCACCTCATGTCTATTCTGCACAGCCACATTCCCCGCGCTCGAAGACAATCTCACCCACATGTCCTCTGCACATTCCTTCTTCATCCCCGACGCAGATTACCTCGTAGACATCACCGGCCTCATAAACTACCTCGCAGAAAAGATCGCTATCGGCAACATCTGCATATACTGCAATGGCAAAGGGCGCGAGCTACATACCCTGGAGGCCGTTCGCAAACACATGATCGACAAGGGTCACTGCAAGATCGCATATGATATCGAGGCCGACAAGCTCGAGATCTCCGACTACTACGACTTCACCTCTTCCTATCCATCCGAGTCGT
>QFES01001918.1:0-26879 GCA_003316375.1 Tylopilus plumbeoviolaceoides
GCGGACGCTGGTCCACTTTGCGGACAGCCCTCTACACGTGCTCGAAGCGTATGTGGAGAATGGAGAGGGCTTTGACAGGGCGGGTGGATTTGCGGTGCAGGTGCGCTTTGATCATCTTTGCTCAGTTCACACCTGGAATCCATTGTCCATCGCACTGCATGTGCTGATGATCACCACGCAGAGCCTTGGTAGTATTCTGATTCGAAAGATTGATGGAGATTACAGCAATGTCGTTGGATTTCCAGGGGCATCGTTTATCCAGTTTCTAGATAAGCTAGTAGAGGAAGAAGAGGATTTCCTAGAGATATAGTAGTGATGCTGTGTAGATAGCACAGCATTTGATCACGTGACTAATCTTGACTCAGCCGCAATGACCTGAAGTGGACCCGTCTTGCGGACAGCATATTTACGCCCTTCGCTTCATCTGGTTTCTTGCTAACACCATCCATAGGACATCCTTACAAACTAACTCCACCATGTCTGGATTCGCCGCTCTCATGGCTCTCAGCGCCTCGCAGACAAAGGAAGCGCAGAGCGCCGTCCAGGTGGCGCTCGAGCAGCGCCAGCGGAACGAAGAACTCAGACGCAAGAAACAAGAAGAAATCGACCGCAAGGCCCGCGAGGAAGAGGCCAAACTCCGTCAGAAGCGCCTCGAGGACGAGAAGAAGCAACAGGAACTCGAGGCGAGGCGGGAGGCCGACCACTTACGACGGGAGGCAGAACAGATACGGCGCGAGGAAGAGGCCCGGAATGTGGTGTTGTACGGTCCCAAGAAGGCGAAGCAATTGGGACCGAGGTGGCCTACGTCGCATTCCGGGCTAAAGGAGGAGGTGCGCAGACGACGGATGGCGGGGGAGGCCGACGACGACGACCACTCGAGGTCGGGGTCACCTGCGATGGCGTTGACGAGGGAGGAGAAACGGCAACGCAGGATGGAGCTGGAGCTTCGGCGCACATATCAGCTCAAGCGGTCGTCGGCCTCGGGATACAGCAAACATGGCCGACGACCTGGTGGGGCTATCAACGCCCCATCTACACCTGCCTCCGGCTCTACGCAGTCGGTCAAGGCACGCATCGCCGCACTTCCCAACACGTTGACGAAGCTCAACGTGAACAAACGGGACACGAGAACGATCGATGAAATTCTTCAGGACAGGGCTAAAGCAAAGTTTGCGACCCTCGATGGCGAAGATGCCCGCGAGTTCAACGACTGGTTCGGACGGGGGAAGAAGAAGGAAACTGCTTCTATTCCTAGCACACAGTCAAGCGCCTCGCTTGCGTCTGCACCGTCCTCGGGTGCGAATTCACCGACACCGGGCTCCAGTGAGTGCAGTTTCTTCCGCGCATCTCTCTCATGTCATGATGCCCAACTGTCATGGTCATGCAGAATTTGCGTCGCAACCGCCGGCCAAAGCGCAGATTTCTGTTGTCAATGGCAAGGCGGCTTCCCATCCATCTGGGACCAAGTCATCTTCGCAGTCTAGACCTGCCATGAGTACCAAGATATCCTCGTCGACGATCCCCAAGGTCTCGTCCTCAGCCTTCAAGGCTTCGCAGTCCAGGAGTCCACTCCCTATTAAATCAGGGCCCGTATCGGGCAGTGCCCTTCCTCGATCTGGAGGGGCACCCAAGAAGCGACCTCGGTCGCCTCCGTGCTCACTTTCGCCCCCTCCGCCGAAGCGACGTATGTCTGAATCTGAGAGTGCGCTCAGTTCGGAGATATGGAAGCTGTTCGGCAAGGATCGGAACTCGTACGTCTCGCGGGACGTGTTAAGCGATGACGAGGATATGGAAGCGCCTGCAAGCGCCGTGATGAAGGAAGAGCTGCGAAGGTTCGTTTTGCCGTTTCTATTGTTCGCCGTGTGTCTTCTTACACGTATTTCACGAAGTGCCCGGCTCGCGAAACGCGAAGACGAGATTGCCTTGCATGAGGAGAAGCGCCATGAAGAAGAGAAGCGCAGACGAAGGCGCGAACGCGAGAGACAGGGCATATGAAGAGTATGCACGTGTCCGCACCTTTCGATCCGATGTACGTCATGCTGCATCTCCATCCCACACTGGCGAACGTCATACCACCCGGCCATCCACGTTGCCTCCCCGTTCACCGTGTTTTCCTCGTCCTCTCTACTCTGCTCCCTGCACCACTCGGCTCCTCTCGAGGAGTCCATTACACTCCGTCTCACTTGCTCATGGACCACGCGATTTTCCATTGACTATCCTTACTTTTTCCCTTGCCCTGCTTGAATTCATCTCCATATTAGATGCGACTAGGTATTCAAAGGAATCAAACGCATGCCAATCACTACTACACAGTACTGTTACACGTCTCTCTTCTTTCTCATATTCTGACGATCCACCCCTACTGCGATTAGGATCCCATTCGGATTTCAACTAGCCCACCCATTCGACGCATAACCTATATATTTATTCCCCCGCTTCTCTAGTGGTGACTTGATTTCTCGTCTTGCACTGCACCTCTCACTGTATTCGCATACCACCCTCTTGTTACATCTCGCACACTGTGACCCCCCTCAATGTTGTTTACCCGCATGTCTTATAAACGCGCTGGCATGTTCGTTCAGTGGAAGAGACCAGACAGAATGAAAATCACAATTATAATTACATGAATAGATAACGAAAAAGGAACGCCGAATCGACATGGGACAGCGATCGACAAAATGAAGGGTGTATATGAACAACGAATCTATGATACGCGTGCGTGTATGCAACAGAAAAAGAAAAAGAATACGAACACGAAGCGCACCAACCGTCAATACGGCTGATATCGCGACTCAACGTCGGGGGTTGGTTCCCTAGCTCCCATCGTCCGTTCGGAATCGTTTGGCTTGAGGATACTGTCCGCCCTGTCCTTGCATGAACGCTGGATTGAAGTGTCCTTGCATGCCATATCCGCCGCCGCGTCCACCACCGGCCATCATTCCCATACCTATAAAAAAACGGGGGGGATACATCGCGAGAGGAAAACCATCCGTAAGAAAAACAGCGTGCGACGAGAAAGAGACCAACTAAAAGCTCATACCCATTCCGCCGCGTCCTCCCCCACCGCCCATCATCCCGCCTCCGCCGCGCGGTCCTTGAGGGATCATCCCCCCGCGTCCGCCGCCCACGAACCCGGTGCCCATGCCGCCCGCGCCGAACCCGCCCATGGCCATCGCGTTCATCATGCCCATGCTCGCCATGCCCATGGGGTTCATGTTGCCCATCATCCCCGGCGTACCGCCCCGCATCATGCCGCCGCCCATCATACCGCCGCCGCGTTGCATGCCGCCGCCCATCATGTTGCCCCCCATTTGCGGACCGCCTCCGCGGTAGCCGCCGCCGCCACCGCGGCCCATGGGTGCACCACCGCCAGTCTGGATTGGGTTTTGCTGTCGTTGCTCACGCGGCGGGGGTTCTGTCGATCACAGGCTCTTAAGCCAGGTCCGGTACCACGCATACAAGCACCTTGCCTACCTTTGGGAAGGGTCCGGAATGGGTTTCCCTGTAAGGAAGCCGTGAACGTGGCGGTCGCACGTCTATTTTGAAAGTCGCTGGAGGGAAAACGTTAGCTTGGCAGCAAACATGAGAGAGCGCACGACACACTTGTTGTCGAACCACGTCTTGATGGCGTTGGCGTTTTCGAAGCTACCACATTCTACATAGGCGACGCTATATGCCCGTCAGACACTACGGCGACGGAAATGAGAGCCTCGTCTATACTTACCCCTTGCTCTTGCCGTTTACTTTATGTTCAGAGAACGTCATGTCCCGGTGATCAATCGCAACGCCGACATTCAGGGCGACTTGACGCAAGTCCTCGTCCGTCGTCCACTGTAAAAACGAGCAACGGGCAACCGACGAAAAAAACGCTCAGAACAGATTGCACACGCGAACACTAATTGACAGGATAAAGAACGGACCCATTGTAGATCCCCAATGTACAACGCATCATAACCCATCATCGACGGGTCCACGTTTCCACCGCTGCCGCCATGCCCACTGCTTGAATGATAGGTGCCGTTCATGGCGACGTCTTGGGGTGTCGACTCCGGTTTTAGGTGACTTGTGGTAGCGGCGGAATGCGCGCGCGGGGGTTCGGTCGAAGGGGGCACGTTGGGCTGTCTCGTTTCTTCGTCTTCCTCGGTCCGCGGACGTTTTTCACCTGTCAAAGGTTCGACAGGGGTGCTCACCGCTTCGACGGGCTCTTCGACCTGGACTTCGTCTTGAAAACCGTCGTCCTTGTTTGGTCGACGAGGGCCGTGCTAAAGTCAGCAAAACGGTGCGTGTATGCGCTCGAGGGTGTCACCTACCTGATCGGCCTTGCTCGTCACGAAGCCGTCGTCTTCGCCATAGATGTCAAAATCGTCCTCAGGCATGACTCAGAGCAGAGTGAGGGCAAGTAAACACTTGTTTTTGCACTAGAAGAGAGGACAGAAATGACAGGATTGGTTGAGTACCGACGTGCACATGATGATAGCGAAACACAAAAAGGGGGCAACGAGAGTGAAAAGAGCTCAGCGCACACAGCGAAACAGAGGGGGATGTTCTACAGGATCAGCGATATACAAGGACGAGAGGGTTTCTTACATGAGTAGGTAGAGATACAGTTTCGTTTTATACAAGTAGGTAAGACGCGTTGAGGCGGGGCGGGGCTGACGTCGGCGTGTGCAAAGAGAAAGCAGACGAGATCGTCCGGTTGGTTTCTAGAGCGCTGTATTGACTACGATTTGTTTGTCTCTGTTATGTTGCTGTGGCACTTCTATCTAGAAAGCAGTGCCCCAATCATCTCCTCCTGTCGTGCCAGCCACAGCCCAAACGCTGGCGATCGCAGCCATCTGTCATAAAACACTCTCTGCTTCGACGACGACCTGAACGGCAACGCCGACGGACTGTTTTGCAGCGACGCGAAAAAGTCGCTCGGGCTAAACGGTTTCAGTCGTGCCTGCCCTGCATTGCGCTCCAGCGGTGACGGCATGAGCGTGTTCAGATATCGGTTGAGTGGGACGAGCATCGCGTTGGTCCGCGCACTAAAGTGTCGTCTCATATCAAGCGAAGCTTGCATTTCTGCACCTTCTCGTCAATATGCCATCTGCACGGTTGAAATGTTACGTACGTTCTCCCTCGTGGCCAGCACAGGCCTTCTCGAGGAACTTGAGCAGTTGCCGGTCCTTGGCTATATGTCGTCGGTGTGTCTTTGTCGTCCATCCGGGAGAGGGTCCAACGGCAGCAGTGTTGTTGCCTTTGCGCGCTCTGCACTCCACGATATAAACATCAGCCCGAACAGCGAAACGATTCGCACTCACGGCGACTTTCGTCCCATGCTCAGCACATGTGGCCAGTGTGCACACGATTTCTCAAAGAATGGGTTTGTAACACCAATAAGGAGACCCGCCTTGGGAGGTGACTTGTTCACTAGCAAAGAGTGATCTTTGTCGTGGATGGTGAAATACGGACGAATGTCGCCCGCGAGCGGGATCTGCAACGGTAATGAGGCTTCAGCTGGCAGAAGAGAAAGACACCAGGATGACATACTGGTCGCACAAGATCACGGAGCCACCAAATAGCCTGGCTTGTCATGGCAGGTGAGGGTCCAAACACCAGGATCGGCTCACACAGCACCAGGCATTCCCATAATGTCCACAGATGTGCCAAAGATGCTTCAAAGAACTGTAGGGGTGGTGGATCGAATGGTCCAGAGGATGCGAGGAGCTACACATTCGTGGTAACGAGTCGATCAGAAAAAGCCGGATAAAGGGTACTCACATGCATTGCTGGATTGAATTTTTCGTCAAATGTTTTAGTCTCGGCGAGCTGCTGGCTATCGGATGTGAGAGGCAGCTCGACATGGAGCACGGAACCCAAGAAACCAAGTTCGACAGTCGAGCCTGGCGATGGGCTTTGCCTTTCTTTGATCCGAGGGCTCAGCAAATGTAGACAAGAGCACGAGGAATGGACACACCAACTCGCGATGTTGTGACATGCAGTCTCGAGCATGGTGACGCCATGGATATGGAAGAGCGGGCCAAGTTTAGATATCATACAGGTATAGAGCGCCGGGTATTGGTGGTAAGTTAGGAGCACCAACGAAGACTGTCATGGCCTCATCAATTCTCTATGGCAGCCGCCCCATCATCTTCGAACTTTACCTGTTGATAGCCGCGCTTCGACGTTGGGTCCCTCTTTTGGCAGAAGTGAGAGAAACCATACATGAAGCCATCTAAAGACCCAGGACGCCGTTTGTCTTCTATAAGTGCTTCAGACGACAGAGGGTATACTCTGATCCGAAATGAATGGACCTCGGACCCTTGCTCAAACTGTAACGAGTCGGGAAACGAGGAGAATGCGCTTTAAAGATCTTTCAGATCGGGAATGTGTACGTTTATAAACGACCGACATGTTTTCTCTCTCGGAAGGAGAGAGGTGCATCGGAGGGTGTACCGCTCGCACGACCGGTCCGAGATCAAGGTCAAACTGGACTGGGTAAAAATAAGACGTATGTTTCTTGGCAACGAACAAATATCTCACCGACGGCAAATGCGAGTGCCCATTTCTGCATCCTCTGCACTTTTTCCCCCGAGAATACGAAAGAAGGCGAGTCATCCTGTGTGCTCACGGCTGACGGGAGGTCAGACAGCGTTTTTGACCGCAATCCAGTTTGGGCGACAGTCAGTCGTTTTTCATCGACGACTTGCGAGAGTGAGGGTGATTTCAGCGAACCAAGAGCGGCAAGTAGAGCACGTCCCTGTCCTGTGGAGTCGAGTTGCTGGGAGGTAGGACGCGACATGTGGGCGAGCGAAGAGGCATCGGTATCAGAGACGGTCAGAGAGCTTCCACGAGAGTGGTAGTACAATCCGATATCCTGTTCCTCCAAGTTTTCGGGCACCTGGAGGCTCGAGCCCATGATGGAGGTGGCTCGGCGCCTTTGGTTCGAAAATGGTTTAGACTGGTTTGCCACCAACACCGGCTCTTGCATTTTATCCAACACCAACGCTCATACAACCGCTCGCATTCCCCGCCAAATCTGTCCTAGAAAACTGCGTTTCGGTGAAAAATACCCAAGCGGTGTGCCCATCGCAGTCTTTTCCGAGTTCCAGTCAACGAAATGCAGGCTCAACGAGCGAACGTCGAACAGTGTTACTATGGTGGTGGCTGCTTGCAAAGTGGCGACCCCAATCGGCGAACGGTGTCCGTGAAAGCCCAGGCGATGCTCCGGGTCTGCGGCAATACACTCGGTGAGGCCAACCAGGAACATGTTTCAGCTGTTTTCTGGGACACCACAACGCCGCGAGGGGTTGAGCTCGACCCACTGCCCCCTTCCCGCGGGCGATCCTATCATCCTCGGCTCGGCGAACAACATGGATAGAACCGGAGACTCGGATCGGAGGTAGACCCCCTCTTCATGAAGTCTCACTGCCACCAAATGTATTGTTGGAGCAGAAGAGGGGCCAACTCGAGATTGTATAAAAACCGACTCTTCCACGTTCTCAATCATTCCGTCCGCCATCGTCTTCCCCAGCGTAGACGCCCACTATGACCCTCTTCAAATCTCCGTTTTCTCGGCTCTTGCACAAGTCGACACCTGTTGTCGCAACCAATACATCCCTGGAATTTTGGTGTCAGCAGCCGCATGTTCAGTCCACTCGACTCGTACGAAAAGTAGAAATATGCAGCGCTCTGTCTTCAGGCGAAGACGCTTGCGGTGCTGTGGTCGACAAAAGCCATCACCACACATTGCTGCGAGTAACCTTGGTACCCTCTCGCAGCAGTGGTCCAGGTATCTCCCCAGATACGTTCCTGGTCGAGCGGGTCCTCTCTACGGGCGGTAGATATCACTCTATAACCCCTGTCACGGAGTCGCTTCTACCCGGTGGGACGTTCTTGCGTCCGGACATCCACGACCGCATCTGTACCATCATCGAGGGTTCCGCGACCGCACTCGCACGCGATCTAGAGGTTGAACGGACCCTCACGTTTGGCAATCGCGACTCACAACCCCGCATTATACTGGCCCAGTTGGCGCACATTCTCGCTTTTGTCAGTCGGACGACCGAGATGATCTGTGATGGCGGCGATTGCAGATTCCAATCACGCTCGTTCGCGTTTACCTGTTTGGCTGCGTTGACTCCGAGTTTGCCGCCTCGGAAAGTCGGCGAGGGGGCTGGTGCGAGAGTCGGAGATGGGGTGGAGATGGTGGATGACACGGTGCACGAGTTGAGCGCGGAAGCATTTCTGGTGCAGGTACCATGGTTGGTCCAGGACACTGCATCGACGCAGGCGGTGAGCGCCCTCTTGGTTGCGACTGCGTCGAATGCTGATGTTCGTTTCCAGCTTGAGTTGATCGAGGTGCTGAAGGATGGGCCTCGGCAGGGGGGAGGGGTGAGACTTTACCACTAAAAATATGCAAGATCTATGGGCCTTGCGGTTTGTTTCAAGTTTTTCAGGGTTTTTGATTATCAAGGCGATGGTATTCGTGTATTTTTATATCCTCACTGTTTGTCGCGTGTATCATACGTAGACCTCGAGGTAGAGACCTATAGAATTAACAGCAGGTTGAAGATGAAGAACTTTCCTCTCGCGTCCGTCACCCCCGGGCCTCGGGCAGACTTCAACCTTGGTGCCTTGATCCTCTACCGAAATGCTCGATGGGATTTAAATCATCAGACGAGGAACGGTGCATGTCAGTGCGTGTATCATGCAGCTATAGCCTTGGTTTGCTCCCTTGTCAAACGCCGCACTCACACCGAGCCATCCTGACACGAACGGCGTCGAAGACACAATGTCCATACATCACTTCGCTGTCCGTCTTCTATCCTTGACGATATACTTCTTCGGAGCTACCTCCCGTGAAACGTTACTAGTAGCCCTGGCACCCGAGTCGCTCGACGTCACTCTGACCAGCGGGACGTTTCGTGGTGTCGCTAATCCGAATGGCACCGACGCTTGGCTTGGAATACCGTTCGCTCAAGCTCCCACTGGCCTTCTTCGATTCAAAGCGCCCGTGCCGATCACTCAGCCATTTCAGGGCATCCAAGAGGCGTCGCAGTTCGGGGATGCCTGTCCCCAGCCTCCGTCATCGATCCTTGGCGCGAACATGAGCGAGAACTGTCTGTTCTTGAACGTACGTCGTGCTTGTTCTCGCGTGTCTTGCGGTGGGGCCGAGAACCAGTGGTAGGTATGGCGTCCAACCGGAACTTCTGCGGACGCAAAACTTCCCGTGCTGGTCTGGTTCTACGTGCGTCTAGTCTCTACTTTACTCGACTTTTCCTGACGAGGTGGAACCAGGGAGGAGCGTATACTATCAAGTCAGCCTCCGCCAGAAAAAAAATTATCCTTCGTTAACAAGTCTTATGGACAGTGCTGCTTCGAATCCCGCCTATAACCCTGGTCGTGAGTTTGTTCTTCGCGCCGAGCGATTTGATTTCGATCTTCGTCTAGGAATCATCGATTCGGGTGTATCGATTGAAAAACCTATCCTTTTCGTTTCTGTGTGAGCTCCTACATCAATTCTGTGCGTCGGTACTTATTCGTGTAGGAATTATCGGGGGAATACCTTCGGATTTGTGAGTTGTCTATAGAATCGAGCAAGTTGGAGAGAATTGACCTTGTAGCAGTTGGCGAGTGCCGACGTTGCCCCAAAAGATCTCAATGCTGGCCTTTTGGACCAAAGGTTGGCACTTGTGTTCTTACAACAGAATATTGCCCGCTTCGGTGGCGATCCATCCAAGGTCTGGCTACTTTCCTGAGCTGCTGATGACGTGCTAAACGTTCGACCAAGGTGACAATTTGGGGTCAGGTATGCATCGATTCCTTGAATCCCTGTCGTTGTCACGAAGACGCCGCTTAGTCTGCTGGCGCGGGTAGTGTCGAAGCGCACATGCTATACGGGACCGAGCCTTCGCTATTTCGGGCTGCGATCGCAGATTCCTCTACTGGACCCTTGTGAGTCAATTAACCGGAGATTACAACCACTCGTTTACTTGATTCATTGCTAGCAAGAACGCACCGTATGCTTGGCAGTATGATAAGCCAGGGATGCCGTACTCCCGTTTACTGGCTGCAACGGGTTGTGCAGCAGGGTCTGGTTCAGTCAAGTGTTTGCAGCAAGTGCCATACCAGGTAAAGTTCCTCTTGTGGATGACTGATTGTAACTGATTCATCGCGGAAGACGCTTCTGAATATCAGTAATGCGATGATCGATTCCACCCTGAACGGACAGCTGTGGGAACCCGCGATTGGCCCTGCCGATAGCTTTGCCCCAGAAAGACCTTCCCACAGGATTCTCAGTGGAAACTATCTGCACGTACCCTATCTTGGAGGAACCAACGTACGTGCCTGTCAATCGGATGTGATACTTTGAACAAAGCTTGCCCTTTTCACGTAGGTCAATGAAGGGACACGTTATA
The DNA here is from genome assembly GCA_003316375.1 of Tylopilus plumbeoviolaceoides. Taxonomy (NCBI): domain Eukaryota; kingdom Fungi; phylum Basidiomycota; class Agaricomycetes; order Boletales; family Boletaceae; genus Tylopilus; species Tylopilus plumbeoviolaceoides. The sequence goes on from QFES01001918.1 coordinate 10,404, forward strand.
GCCAGGCAGTTTACAACCTGAGCCTACCTTCCTCTGAACAGACCTCCGCCTTCAACAGCTGGATGCTCAAGTTGCTCGTAGATAACTCGACGCTGGCGCCGGACGTCCTCGTTGGCATTGACTCCTTCTATCCTCTGAATGATAGCACGTATGGCGGGTTATGGCATACAGGCGACATGCTGTACGACAGGGCAGAAACATGGTACACGGACGAAATGTTTCTCGCACCGAGACGTTTCTTCTACGAGCACGGCGCGTCGCTGCAGCCAATGTGGGCGTACTATTTCACTGAGTTTATCCCAGGAACGCCTCCTGCTCTCGGCGGTGAGTATTCAGATTCAGGTCGGTTGGGTGCACTCTGAACGAAATGGACAGTATACCACGCGTCCGAGCTATCATTCATCTTTGGCCCAGTTCCTGACGCTTCAGAAACTGAGTTTGCGAATCGGATGACGGAATACTGGATCAACTTTGTGTATGACATGGATCCCGGTCGTACGTTATGTCCAAGCTCGCTTGCCTGTTTGAGCTCTGTGTCACTCCTAGTTCTTTAGCCAATTGGCCACGATATGACGCGTCTTCGAGATACGTGTTGCAGTTGATGCGGGACAACATCACGCTCATTTCTGATGGCGAGTCCTGCGCCTTATTGTCCAGCCACGAGCATTGACGAACATTGTGTAGAGTTTAGCATCGCGAGGACGGACTATCTCAATTCACCTTCTGTACTTGCTGCGTTTGAGAAATGATCAAGCATATGGACCCGCGTACTTATTTTTGTGTTGCGCTTTACATCTCAACCACTTCATCGTGCTCTCGCCTTTTCTTCACACAATACTCGTTAGCCTCGTCCCCTACGAGAAGAGGAGATCACCACGTTAATACGCGAACTGAGCAGGCTCGTTCTCGCACAGGAACTTAGACCATGCTTAGGATCAACACGGTCATGTGCCTACACCGCCATGACACGTACTTGCTGTGTATTCCCTCTTCCTTCCTCCCACTCTTGTTACTCTAACCCCGCCCACCAGCGGTAGAAGCAACACTCTAATACTTATACAACGTCCATGTCCTCTCAACTATTTAGGTGAGTCGCTCGTTCTCAGTCCATCATTGGCCACGGGTCGACTCTCTTTACCCAGATCTCAACTTGCGGATGGTCCACTGGTCGACCTCACTGACCAGATCGTTCGAGACTCCGCTGTTCAGGTCGCCGGCGGCGCGTTCGGCGACGTATACAAGTGCAGGTTCAACCACGAGTCAGGGTTGCCGTCTCTGGTATGCCATTCTGCTTGCGCATTCCTACATTCTACTCACTTCTCATAGGTTGCTGTAAAGAGTTTGAGATATTTCGCTTCCGAAGATCCTCAAGAAAACCAGACAAGGCTAGGCCGGAACAACAAGGTTGGTTCTGTCCTCGTCTGCTTAGCTCTTTCGTTGATTTTAGATGCCAGGCCCTTCGCCGAGAACTCGGTATCTGGAGAAGACTGAAACACCCAAACATTGTGCCTTTGCTCGGTGTGGCAGAAGGTTTTGGCCCGATGTTCGCGGCAGTATTGCCGTGGATGTCGAATAGCACACTGCACTCGTTTCTGAAGAACAAGGACGAGGGACTGACAGAGAACGAGCGCCTACATCTGGTAAGTCGTGCAACCCTTGTTTCCGATTGGTTGGCGCTGACCGTTCGCAGCTGCTCGGCCTTGTATCCGGCCTAGAATACTGTGCGTCCTTGTCGATTCTTCGTTGTTCCCATTTTCTGACTGCATGTCATTGTGGTAGTGCATTCAAATCGCATATTCCACGGAGACCTGCATAGTGTATGTTCATGACCTTTATCTTACCGCATACACTTATCCTTTATCAGGGTAACGTGCTCATGGATGAGGAGCACAGACCGCGAATAACGGACTTTGGCCTCTCATCTACCATCGGAAAGCTGCAGCCTGGCCTGTCGTACTTGCAACGGCTGTCGAGTACAAGTAATGTAGGGGCGGGCGGCGCCTGAGCGGCTCTCTGGCTCCGAGCCTAGCCCATCAGGGGACATGTACTCGTTCGGGTGCATCATGTTTGAGGTAATAACCTACCTTGATCCATGTGTGAAAAACTGAATATTTGGGCTAGGTGCTGTCCGGTGAGATACCTTGGATAGACAAGAACAATTACCAGGTTGTCGCTTTGAAGCTGGAGGCACACAGACCGCCCAGTCGACCCATCCACACAGCAATGGAAGATGAGCATTGGACATTGATGGTTAGATGTTGGGGGAGTCCCCAACGACGGCCAATGGCACGGGACGTGGTAATGGTGGTGCAAACATTTCTATTTGTAGACTCTAATTCACGGAGTCGGCGAATGCCGAAAACACGTGTCTTTTTTTCTTTTTTTTTTTTTAATACGTCTTATATAAAGTCTGGGTCAGGCTAGGCTCACGTCAGATTTGACGGAACTATTTGGCTTATGTTTGTCTTTGTTACTTGTTTGGCCTCGCTAATGATCATGAGCATCTTTGCGACTCGTGTCCCACACTTCACGAAGTTTCACCGCCTGTTTATTTTCGCCCCTGTGCACCCATCATTTTTTCACCGTCTATGATAAAACGCTGCCGGAACATTCCTTTCCATGTATCTCTGGCGTTCTCTTGCCTCCGGCTGTTGAAGCGCTGATCCCTCGTCCAACGTCTCGGAATTTTCTCCGGAGGTGGACGATGCTGATAGTTTTTCACCCGCAGTCACCAGTCCTTCTCGGGCTGATGCGTGCCCATGTCAGACGAGTACTCATCATTCCACTTCCGAGTCTGGTCCCGTTCGGGCCCGCTGTCGATGGCGAGTTCTCACAGGATTCGTGAAGCATTGATGCCATCGTATTGGATGCCGTCACCAACAGCTCTAACTTTCGCGCTCGGCGCATCCCAACTTGATCTGCTTGCCCTCAGCGTTTCCTAGCCGTCGGTTTAGACGTAGCACGTTCAATACGTTGTCGCGCTCGTTTTTATCAGATCTAGGGCATTCCCTAGCGCTGTAGATGTCGCATCGTATTTCGGCTCGCCCAACTAGTCTCGAAGTTCTCAATATGTTGTGCTCCCTCTGTTCTGAGCGGTCGCGCTCGCGTTTTGACATGTTCCTATACGCCTTCTGCACTCATCTAGCGTCCTCGTCTGCCTAGATGCTCCCGTCGCACGTGTATCGCCGTTGGGATCGTCGATCTCGTCTGGGGCTCCCACGGGTGAGTTACCTTTGCTCCAAGTGTTTGTGCTGACGTTCCAACGTGTTTCGCAGCTTTTGTGGCGCATCTCTAATGTCTTCATGACGTCAAGATACTCCCGATATGATCACATCGCCATCACTGTACTCCCGCTTCCCCTCGAGCTCGACGTCTGAGGGTCGTACGACGTGTTCACTGGCTCGTAGGATGACTTGCATTGTGTTGGGGAATCCTTAGGTGCGTCTTTTATTGTGTTGACCATTTTCATCAAGTTCATCAGCCGTAGTCGATCGCACGCACACCAATGCGCTTCTTCTCACCGCCTCAATTGACGTCTTGTGGTCTCTCTGCGTCGCCCACGTGTCGGCATGTTCCTCTGACCTCCAAGACCCTTGTTTCACTGTCACTCTCACGTACAAAGCATTTGCATTGATCGCCTGGGCCAAGATGTACGTTCGCAAGGCTGCGTGCTGCTTCGTGCAGCATGTGGTTCGTAGAGGCTCCCTTGGGCGTTTTCCTTGTCATCTACCTCACCCGTACCTGTATGTACCAATTTAGTAAACAAAGCTTGGTTCTTGGTCGAGCATGAGCTGTGTAGCTGGTAGATCCAGACGACTTTGGTAGACTTGGTAGTTCGGCAAGTCATGACATGGAAGGACTCAGTTAAATGGGCGATATCACCTGGACCGTAGCGGGTTTTGCCACGGATGCCATGGCCCTTAGATCTTTGTGATCACTAGCGTCACGGTCTTACCATCCAAATTTTCCAGCAAGTCTCTCCTGGAACCATCATTAACCAAGCGCTGATTGCTTCACAAATAGATCATGCACAGGCGCCAGAAGACGACGACAATGTCACATTTGGCTCGGACTCGGAGGCACAGCAAGAAGCAATCTCCAGGTACGGCATCGTAAGCAGGACGGTCAAGTGAATACTCTTGCTCCCCTCTTCCTTGATGGGCCCGATCAGCTTGTTCCGGGGTACGCTCGCTGGCACAGGGAAGCTGCGTACGCGTTGTGCGCCTACGCCGACCCCGACGACATGCACCGTTTCGATCCCTCGTTCGTTGAGCCGCGCGCTGCTTGGTGTGACTCGGATTAAGCTTGGATTGGGGATGGGCGTAGTGGCTTCCAGCGTTGCGGCTGTAATACGACGCGCTGCCACGCCCGGCGGGTCCCAGTTCGCTATCGCAACGGATCTCCCGGACTCCATCTTGCGGCACAACCCCGGCGTGCACATTGCTATGAAGGCGGTGACCGGCGTCGGACGCGGTGTGGGTGAGATCTTGAGACCCCTCGCGTGGGGCAATCTCGGTGACGTTATTGCAATCGCGAGTGATTTGTGCGCACGTTGGATAACACATGTCATTCGCAAAGACTCCATTTGCTTGTCGTTGAGACATCCGGCGATCCCTCATGCAATGGCGTGCCATTGCAGCCGATGTGGGGATACTATTTCACCGCGTTGAACGTCTCCTGCTCTAAGCGGTGAGTCTATTCAAATCGACTGATTGCATCGTTCATCTTTGGCCCAGTTCCTGGCGCTTCAGAAACTGAGTCTTCGAATCGGATGACGGAATACTGGATCAACTTTATCTATGATATGAATCCAGACTGTTTACGTCTATGTTAGCCATATCTTATTACATGCTCCAACTTCCCTATCACTAGCCGATTGACCGTGGGCAGCTGATGTGGGACGACATTCCTGGTGATGAGTCCCACGCCTTATTGCCATACTGCTCGCTGATGAGCAGTTGCGTAGACTTTAGCGTCGCGAGGACGAATTCACCTCCTGTCCTTGCTGCGTTTGAGAAATGGTCGAGTGGAACTTGTGTATCTGTATTTGTGTCGCGTTCTACCTCTCAATCGAGGATTTTATCGCGTCTCTGTCTTTTCTTTTCAACATCCTCCGAGTTCCTGCATGCCTTGGACGATGTACATCGTCATCAGCATCGGTCGCTGTGTCTCACAGTACTCATCAACCTCGTCCCGACGACAAGAAGTGGAGATGACCAACCTTAGAAACGACCGATCTGCGTAAACTCGTTTTATGTCGCGCAAAGCATTCACTGAGGCTAAGATTAAGACCAAACCTTAATCTGGAAAATCACCCGTAAGTATGTAAGTAAGTGAATCATGTTACCCATACTGCCATGCTCTGGCCATCGCTTCGGGGAGAGAGGGAGAGAGGCAGGGGTAAGGCCGGAGCGCGTGAGGTTTGGGAAAGAGCGCGAAGCGCTCCTCTGCCCAAAACGATTGAGCAGGCCCGACCCGGAGGCGCGAGCTGCGGGGCGGGCGGGAAAGCCTCGCAGTAGTGTCCGAGGGCCAGTTGCGCTTGGAGCCCATGGGAGAGACAGCCGCGAGGCGCCCAAAGAGGCAGCCGACCCGTGACATCACCCTGTGACGGTCACGCACTTGCTGTAGAGGATTGCTGTATACCCACTGGCACTTCCTTACACTGCCTCTTGTTGCTCTGGCCTATGACATCGCCCAGTAGAAATTGCCCACATAACGTTCATGTCCTCTCATTTATCCAGGTGAGTCACTCAATCTCAGTCCATTGGCCACCGTGACGTGTCGACTTACTAATTTACCCAGATCTCAACTTGCGGATGGTCCACTGGTCGACCTCACTGACCAGATCGTTCGAGACTCCGCTGTTCAGGTCGCCGGAGGCGCGTTCGGCGACGTATACAAGTGCAGGTGCAACCACAAGTCAGGTTTACCATCGCTAGTACGACATCCTCCCTTCGCATCCCTATACTCTACTCAGCTCTCATAGGTTGCTGTAAAGAGTTTGAGATATTTCGGTTCTGAGGATCCTGAAGAAACCCAAACAAGGCTATGCCGGAACAACAAGGTCGGTTCTGTCCTTGACTGCTTAGATCTTTTGTTAATTTTGGATGGCAGGTCCTTCGCCGAGAGCTCGGTATCTGGAGAAGACTGAAGCACCCCAACATTGTGCCCTTGCTTGGTGTGGCAGAAGGTTTTGGACCAATGTTCGCGGCGGTATTGCCATGGATGTCGAATGGTACACTCCACTCTTTTTTGAAGAACGAGGGCCAGGGGCTCATAACGAACGAACGACTACATCTGGTAAGTTGTGCAACCCTTGTTTCCGCTTGGTTGGTGCTGACCATATGCAGCTGCTCGGCCTTGTATGCGGCCTAGAATACTGTGCGTCTTTGCTGTTCCTTTGTTGTTCCCATTTTCTGACTGCACGCCATTGTGGTAGTGCATTCAAATCGCATACTCCACGGAGACCTGCATAGTGTATGTTCATGACCTTCATCTTACAGCATGCACTTATCTTTTGTCAGGGCAACGTGCTCGTAGATGAGGAGCACAAACCACGAATAACGGACTTTGGCCTCTCATCTACCATCGGAAAGCTGCAGCCTGGCCTGTCATACTTGCAACGGCTGTCGAGTACAAGTAATGTAGGGGCCGTGAGATGGGCGGCACCTGAGCGCCTCTCGGGCTCTGACCCACAGCCGTCAGGGGACGTGTACTCTTTCGGATGCATCATGTTTGAGGTAATAACTTGCCTTGACGCAATTGTGAAAAACTGAATATTTGGGCTAGGTGCTATCTGGTGAGATACCTTGGAAGGAAAAGAACAATTACCAGGTTGTCGCTTTGAAGCTGGAGGCGCACAAGCCACCCAGTCGGCCAATGCACACAGGGGTCGAAGACGAGCATTGGGCGCTAATGGTTAGCTGTTGGGCATGTCCTCAACGACGACCGACCGCACGCGATGTTGTCGTCGTCGTGCAGTCATTCTATGTAGATTCCCCCATTGGTCGACATATGGGTCGGGGAATTCCGAGAACACGTGTCCTTTTTTTTTTTCGCGAAGGCATAAGTAAACGCCCATGGGGCATCGTGATACATGATCGACCTGTTTTATAACTCCGCTCGGCAAAGCGGAGGACCTTTGCGCATGTAGTCAAGTACCATTCAGCTTGACTACGGATGTTACTATGTAACATTCGCCATCCAACGCTCCAAGCTTAAGCAGCTTCACAAATACATAAATCACCGACATCGCATCCTCCAGAAGACGATGACAAAGACGCATTTGGCGTAGAGGCAGAGCGGAAAGCCATCTCTAGATACGGCGCCGCCGGCAGGGTCTGGTAAATATATACCTTTGTCCCCCTCATCCTTGACGGACCCGACCAACTTGGAACCCGTTCTGGGGCACGCACTCTGTCACAGGGAAGCTGCGTACACGCTAGGCGCCTACGTTGACTCCGATTCAGACGATGGCGACAGCGATGCGCGCGAGTCCGATCCCGCAAAAAGATTCATTCCTCGCAGTGATACCGTCTTGTGTACGACAGAATGTTGATGCAACAGTTACCGTCAGGAAAAGAAACAGCAGCGGACTTCGTTCACATCGATGACTTGGCATATACGTGACCCTGCGAGGTTTCTTATTGGCCAGGCGCGCTGCTGCAGAGTTGGCTTATGTACCGATGCTGGGTAATGACACGGCTTACCAGGTGGCAGATAGACATTTTGAGTATGATTTTCGCCGTTGACAACTGGTAATTAGGTTCAGAATGATGGCAGTACATGTGCGGGTCAGGGGTTAGAGGCAAGCGCCCAGGACCCAGGACATGCGGCGTTGCTGTGTGAGTTGATGAGAAAACACGTGTAAGGAGGTAACCGTGACACTCACCTGCCTTGAGTGCTAAGTACTCCGTCGACCATCGTATCCTGCTTCTCATCGGAGGTCTGGTTGAATGTTTACAAACGCGCGTCTGTGGCCAAAGCAAGGTGAGTAGTAAGTACACCAACGATCGACCATACAATGCTGATGACAACACAAGCGCATGGACAGAGAGAGGACCGACCTTCCTCGCGAGAAAGTCACCAAAAAGAAACGACAACGGTCGAAAGTGATACAGATAAGGTGACGCCAATTCTGACAATGGGCCGGGCGGAGAGATTTGATCCATCCGTAGGAAGGAGAAGAACAACACATAATCAACGGCGTAGAAAGCGTCCTTTCAGTCGCGTTCCTCATTGACGGGGAGCATTTCGTGAGCGGTGGCACTGAAGGGAAGATTCGAAGATGGCGTATACAAGATGGGAGTGAAACGGGAACGCCCATGGAAACGGGGAGTTGGGTTTGCGACATTGCAGTGTCACGCGATGGACGGTGGATCGTGAGCGGGACGAAGAAGGGCTGGTTGACCATTTGGGATGCGGAGAGCCACGGGTTGGTGACCGAGTTCGAGGGACACAGGAATTGGGTGAATGCGGTCGAGGTCTCGCCGGACGGGACGAAAATCGCGACGGGTTCGAGCGGCGGTGCTGCCTGTGTCTGGTCGTTTTCGACTGGCAAGCGACTCCTTGGTCCTTTGGAACACGACTACTCCGTCGTCGCAGCAAGATTCTCCCCCGACGGACGCTTGCTTGCCACGGCCACATGGCGCCATGACTCTGTTCGCGTCTACGACAGTCGGAATGGAACCCTCCTCGTCGACGCTCCAATCAGAGTCAACTCGTCGTTGAACCGATCCCTTGCCTGGTCAATAGATGGCAAGCAGCTCTTCGCTTTGTCTCTCGATGGCAACATTAACTGTCTCGATCCGCTCCATGGCACCACGCTCGCAAAGTGGCCCGTCCACAGCAGCGAGAAAGCCAGTTGTATCGCCCTGGACAGCACCGGCACATTGATCGCAGCTTCAGCTGGTTCATCGGTCTCGTTCTGGAATACTACGACCCACAATCAAGTCGGGTCTGTAATCCAGCATAATAATCGTATCTGGTCTATTGCTATCTCCGAAGCGAATGACCTTGTGGTCTGCGGAGAAAAGTCGATCGGCGTAGCAATGGCCTGTAAACCCCTTCAAGTTAGTTCGACGGCTTCTCTCGAAACTATAAGGCATCTCCGCAAGGAGGTCACCAACTTGTGGGGCGCAGCCAATCAACAAGTGGATAGGCTTCGTGAGATCATCAGGTCACTGCGAATGGATCTTCGTACTCAGAAAATGGATCAAAGTGCGTTCATTGTCACCCCTGCTTACGTCTTCTCACTACGTTTTTGTTGCCCAGATGAACAAGGAAGGGACCACGACGAAGAAGCCCACAAAGTTCATCAGCATCTTTCTGATCCTCAATACATAATCAATCAGAAGGAAGATAGTGTCGATGAATGTATTCACTCGCTTCGTACCATTCTTCGCGCACGAGACAATCGTTCGAGTGTGTTCAGCCAGGTTACTTCTAGCTTGCGCCTCACTGACAGACCTATCTGCCAGATGACAACCTTGGATATCTTGAACAAAACATCCAGGAACTACGTGCTCAACTCACTCAGTCCCACCAGAAAGTTGATCTCTCAGATACCAAAATTGCATATCTCGAAAAAACTAATCAGGAATTACACACGCAACTCGCTCTGGCCTACCGGACAGCCGATCTGTCAGACAGAAAAACTGCATACCTGGAACACACCATTCAGGAACTACGCGCGAAAGTTGACCAGTCTCAACAGAGGGAAGATCTTATTATCCTCACACACAAACAGAAACATCGATGCGAGTCTCTATACAATCAAGGTCGCATTTATGAAGCTGCGCAATCTCTTCTCGAGGTAGAGAATATGGTGAACGACGATGTAAAAGCTAATCCGTTCATCGCCGACTGGTTAGATGGTGAGGTTCGATAGACGTAACCAAAGAAGTACATTAATTCTTCCCATCAGAGTTTGCGCACCGCTGCATAGCAGCAATAGAAAAGCTTGGAGACGAGGCATCGAATACGAACAAACAAGGGGAAGCTATTGTAGCTTACTCTATTGCTTTGTCGCTCAGTTCCTTGACTCCGAAGACCGTACTGATCAAATGGGCAAGGATGATGCTCGCTGGTGTATCAGCAAGCGAAGCGTTGAACGGCGCTTCCAAGGTATGCTTTTCACTTCGCATTTAAATCGTGGTGCATATGCGTCTTTGATTCAGTTCAGGGTCCCGAGGTTTGTAGTATACCACGTCCTATGCGACATTCTGGAAGACAGCGCTCGATTCACGGAGGCGGTTGAGTGTTTCCAGCTGATGCAGAATGAACTTGCGGAGAACCGGGGCACCGGTGATGAGCAAGCACAATGGGGACCTGGTAAGAGATACCAAGGCACCATGGCTACAACTAAATCCAGCACCATCCTAGAATTTCGTGGCCGTTGTGCTGAAAAGCTGGAGAAACTGGGCGATACAGCGAGGGACTCCCAGAAGCATGACGAGGCCATTGAGCACTATTCAACTACACTGAAACTCGATCCGACAAACTTCAACGACGTTCTCCTGAAGCGCAGCAATGTGGTATATATTTATTCAAACTCCCGAAAGGACAACGCTGATCCAGGCTATCAGATGATCGAGCTTAATCCGTTGTCTCACCAAGGGTACGAGGGGAGACATGCCGCGTTACACGGAATGGGCCACTACAGCGAAGCGTTTGAGGCTTTGAAGATGATGCTCTCCATGCTCGACCGATCATCTGATCCGCAACTCTGCGGTAAAATATTTCTGCCAGTTTTGTTAACATGAAGACATTGACTGATTCGTACAGAGCTTCGCCGTCAGTACGTCGATGCGACATCGGCAATTCGAGAGGTGGTCGAGGAGACTATCCGGGATATGCCCCGTGTACTCATTGACACCGAAACCGGGCATCTCTATGACAAAACACAACAAGCAGCAGCATTCGAGGAACTCCAGATCTATGATGAGATGCGGTCCTCCATGACTACTCAGCTCGACCATCCACGCATTCAAACAGAAGTGAAGGAATTTTATCGCTACGTCATGCTATCGCACCGGTGGCAGCCTCACGAGCCGACGTACCAAACCGTTGAGGATATCTCGGTTTATGGGCTCTCAGACTCTCCTGCCTTCAGCAAGCTGAAAAATTTCTGCAGGGTGGTACATGCTCTCCACTTCAAGTGGGCATGGAGTGACACGTGCTGCGTGAACCAACTTGATAAAGCAGTGCAGCAAGAGTCTCTAGTGGCGATGTTCAGGTGGTATCGCGGATCGTCCCTTACTGTCGTCCACCTTCTCGGCGTCTTTTCGGGGTCGCAGGAGATCGGTACACTCTGGCGGAGCATCTGGAACACTCGCGGGTGGACATACCAGGAATATCTTGCTTCCAAGGTTGTCCAATTCTACACCGAGGACTGGAAGCCCTACCTTGGATTGGACACCTTCAACCACAAAGAGTCACCAATTATCATTTCAGAAATGGAACAAGCCATGGATTTTGGCAGCCGAGAGTTGGCCACGCTTCAACCAGGGTTATCCAGGGCCCGCGAGAAGCTCTTCTTAGCGTCCAAGCGTCAAACCACTCGCCAGGAAGATATGGCTTATTCGTTATTTGGGATCTTCAACGTCGCACTCCCGGTCATCTACGGAGAGGGAAATCAGGCGGTCGGTCGGCTCCTGGAGTACATCCTGACGCGCTCGGACAATGTCACACTTCTCGCTTGGACTGGCAAATCAGGAAGTCTCCAAAGCTACCTCCCTTCTGACCTCAGTGTCTACGACAAAATCACTCCACTGCATGTCCCAGTGCCGATCGAAACAACCCAGATCAATGGTTTGGTCACGGAGTTGCAGTCATCCCTGCCAGATACCTCACTCGCTGTGGCGTTGTACGAGCGGAATTATAATCTTCCCCCACTGTCACTCGTTGCAGGTCGACTCCGACTCCCTGGTCTTGTTTTCCCGCTCGACGACCTCGTCCGTCTTCCCGTCGAACGCGATGCAGTGTCGGACACCCCTACTTATCGTGGAACATCTCCAATGCTTGGCGATATAGACGTCCAGACTAGAGATGACTTGTCTGGACTGATAGGTGCACTCCTCATTCATCCGTGGATCGGCCTCCTCCTCGATCAAGACTTTTCGGGTGGTGTGCCTCTGTTTGATCACACGACGCGTGCGCTGCGGCTCGCTGTTCGGCTCAAGCAGCCGTTTGGTGCGCTGCTGCTCGCTCCGCTGGCACGTGCGCAGTACAGACGTATTGCGACGGATAGCTTGGTTATGGTGCGGGTTCGGGAGGAGACGTCGTTGAATGAGCTGATGGAGGGGATTCGTACGGTAGACATTCAATAGACGTGGACGTAGACCGGCCTTGTTGACGAGTACAAATTTGCACGATAGACTGTACTGTGCACGTCGTTTCACTGCGTCCTGCTTGACAAACTGACAACAATGGTTGAAAAACAAGGGAGAAGGTAGGAAATGTACTAATACCTATCAGATCGGATACCACGGTCCACGGACAGACTGAAGGATACGACGGATGAACCTCCCGACTCCCGATGCGACGGAACAGTGGACGGTCGAGGAATGGGCAAAAGGATGACTCGGATTTCAAACATAGCCGCGAGCCACAGCCTGCCAGTGAGGCTCCTACTTGAATGGACTCGGAACCAACTTTTACGTGCGAGAATCGCCGGGCACGCCGCGGCGCTTAGCCTGACCCGTCCTTTTCCACCATCGTTCCATCTCTTTCCAAGCTTTCTATTCACAATGACAGCTTCTCCTACCCTCTCAACAAAGTCAATCTCCCGTTCACAGACCATCCATAGGTCATCTCATACATCTAGCACCCCGGGTTTGTCAAACCGTGAAAGTACATACGTGCCTACTCCCCTTCAGGGCTCCGACGATACCGTACCCGTCGCCAGGTCCGCTTCTGGCCCACTTGATCGGGAAAATCTTACTACATCCGCCAACAAACTCGACACGCCACTTCGACCAGTACCTGTCCCGGTTTCGAGCTCACGACCGCCTATCGCAGATTCAGTTGTACGGAAGGCTGTGGTGTTGGGCGCAGATTCACAATCTCTCATAGCCAAGGCTCCGTCCCCCTTTCTAAATGAAGCGATAAGGATTGATGCTGCATCTAGAGAAAGTCGTCCTCGTTTACGACCGGCTTCGTGCCAGGAGGATTTCCAAATGACGTATCATCGCGTTACATTGGGAGACGTGAGTGTGACTCGATGGCCCGATAGTACGATGTTTTCAACTTCCTTGGGCTCCAAGCAGACTGCTCTTATCGGTTCATCCTATCTGAATTGTAGTAGGTCTCTTGGTTTTGATGACTAATATTAATCCTATATCTCAGTGGCCGAACCAGGAGCGTCAGAGTTACCCTACAACTCACAGCTATCGCAGCCTAGTCGATCCTCTGCGGTAGGAAGACCCACAGTCGAGGGAAGATCCTATCGCACGAAATCATTGCTTCATAGCCATGCTACTCTCCTCATGCAACCACCGAAGAAGGTTGGGCCGGCTCCAACAGCATGGAAAAGTATACAAGCTGCTTTATTCCTTTCTTGTGAGGAGTCTGGAGTGCAATACAGCCTCAATACTCATCGGTTCAACATGTCAGATCTGAATGTGCTTCTTATCTGTGTCCCAATATCCGTACGTCTCATTTTTGCTTTTCTTTGCATGCCTCTCTTCTTCTGACATATACTGGATTAGTGGACATTAAACTTCACCTTGCGTAATCAGCACACGCCTATCTTTGCCTGTGTGTGGTCCTCCATCCTTGCCACTGATTCTCCTTAACTTCATTAGTCTCATATGTAGCCATCATTCCTCTCGCCAAGGTGGGTAGCCGGATTACCGGTAGGTTGTTGTCATTCTTATGAATTATCAGTTGCGCACGTTTGCCACGGAGGAGTTGTCATTGCGAGTTGGAAAGACTCTTGCAGGATTCATGAATGTCACTCTGGTAAGAACGAATCGGAAGGGTATATCCACAGGGTCTGAGACATTTTTATGTTAGGGCAATATGTATGTCGGTCCTCATCTCATTTGGTTGGCTAACTGCTTCATTGACTTTTGTTGTAGTGTCGCCTCGATCTTCTCTGTCCTGGGTTCTTCATTCCTACTTAAATGATATATTCTTATTTTATTGCAGATCATTGCTCTGACAAAGTGTGAAATAGACATCGTGCAGTCATCCCGTGAGTCATGGACATCTTTTTTGGTCACCTCCAAATCCGTAACCCATTTTAGTTGTCGGGTCTATCTTGAACAATTTGTGTAGGCATGCATCATCATATTTTACTTCCGAGGCATCATTTATTTTTTGGTAGTGCTGGATCTTGGCATGTGTTTCTTGGCAGGCGGTCTGAGGTGGTCAGAGCAGGGTTTCGGATCCAGTATGCATTACTTCACACTTCTGCTACTCGTAACTCATGAACTTCACAACTGCAGCCACGGCGATAGTAAACTTCCATATGCTCACTATCAGTGTTATTGCAGTTCTTCTCCCCGGTGCTTTTGTCCAATCTCTCTCTCCTGGTTTCGACATATCTTCTACTGAGAACTCGGTTCTCGGCATGAGTCATGGCGTGAGTTGACATCCCCTGATTGCAAATGAAAAACGCTGAACATCTCGCAGGTTGCAATAATTCTAATCTTCAGTATGTGCATGTTTTCAAGTTGTGTTGCATACTTGACATACGCTTCGCACTTTAGTTTATGTATGCTACCTCCTCTTCCACTTCTTCTCGCACCGGAGTTTGTATGATGGTGACAGCGAGGGTGTTATGCAAGCGAAGAAATATACCAAGAATCCATTCAAGCCAACCATCTCCCGTTGGGTACCTGATCTGCGACCCTCACCGGTCTGTACCTCGGCGAAGGACTATGCCGATCAACCGACTGCAGATCCAGAGTTTGCTCCTGCTGTACCAATAATTCTCGACGAAACGGAGAAAGTGACCCCCCAAATGAGTGTTGCTATGTCGGTTGGGTTCTTGGTCGTAGCCATTGTGGTGTGTAAGCTGATTAGTGAGGTGTACTCATCATGCCAAAGGCAAAACTGCTAGGCTATTTCCATCACGGGAAAATTCCTGGTAGATTCCATCAATGGATTGACAGGCACCGGAGCTATCAGCAGGGGGTTTGTTGCAGTTATTCTCCTTCCTATTCTAGAAAACAGCCCACAGCTTGCCATCGCACTGATGGTTACTGCCAAGCATGAGTCGACCCTCAACCTGGGTGTTATTATCGCATCCAGTATCGTGAGTGCTCAATCACTGTCCTGTTTCAGGATGCAGTAACGTTCCCCACCAGCAAATTGCACTCTTCGTCATTCCGTACGACGCCGCGCTTCTCGCCGTTTTTCTGTGCTATTCACGCTTACATTCCCCCATAACATAGATATATCGTTACCTTGGCGTGGATACTTGATAAGCCACTCACGCTCCTCTTCGACCCTTTTCAGTCTATTGTCTTGTTCCTTTCGGGTACGCCCCTTGGTTTGCTTGATTTTCCCAACAACTCATCACTCGGAGTATTTAGTTCTCATTGTGAGCCACATCGTCCAGGATGGCAGGTCAAACTGGCTTAAAGGGATGATCCTTTTGTGTGCGAATGTACATCTCCCTTCGTGTCACACACGTACTGACCACACATGCATGCCAGGCCTCTACCTGATGCTTGCCGTCACATTTTGGTTCTACCCCGGTATGTCGTAGTTTCGGCCATGCTCTAAATTCGCGCTAGTAGCATACTCAGTGGTACTCCAACCTCCCCCAGGTGTTGATCTGATGTTTACCTGTTAGAAGCACCCCCTCAGTGTGGTTGAAGTGAGAAAGTGAGAGGCTCTGGACGCACCGGTATGCGTATTTTGCACGACCACGTATTTCTACTCCGTACTCGACGGCACAGTAGATGGTCTGCAGGTGGCCACCCACGTAACATTGCACAGTGCAACTACCATATAAAATTCTATTAATCTACTGGCAGTCAACCCGACCTAGCTCTTCTTTCCCGGTGCTTGGTTCCTCAGAGATGACTACCAGGGCTGAGACCAATCCTCCTTACCGACTCTTTCTCGACGTCTACAGGAGTCCATAGCGGTGTCACAGGGGAATTCATATGATACCCAATTAGTAAAGCAATCCGACGCAGCCGTCACCGTTGCAGTAATCTTGCATCGCAACGGGGATGAGCGCTGAACTGCCTCACTCTCAAACTCTGATCTTTGCTAGTCTCCTGTTTATTCCTTGCCACCTGTATCAGGACTACTGTCCTCTTCCGTCTCTAGTAACCGCCCTTGCATATCATGGACGACATTCATTGGCATCGACCATTGAGCATCACACGTTCTCAACCACCAAAAAAGAAGACGTCTCGACAAACGCATCTCATGTCACGCGTAGCGAATCCACCCCGAAATCCCCACCACTCCCTCGATCGAGATCGTTGAAAGGATCCCTCATGCTCCCCGTAT
>QFES01001919.1:0-19436 GCA_003316375.1 Tylopilus plumbeoviolaceoides
GACCTAGCTGGAGAGCTATGAAACTATACAGTCCTGTCCAGCACTCTACAGACCATTGTGGTTTGCTGATGTGTACAGTTACAGTCATTGGGTGCACCAGGCTGGCCAGTATGGTGGCTCCCAATGAGCATGTGATCAGTAGGAATTAGGGCCTGCTCTGCAGACTTTGGGGGTACTTACTACTGAGTTGACAGTCACAACCTTAGTTCCCAGCTGGGCTTCTTAAACGTGCCTCTCAGGCTAGCCATGTCATATATATCAGACAGGAATGTCCATAGCGGGAAAGAGTTCACACGGTTCCAATGAATGTTTTCACTGAGGATTTCGTCGCAGTTATTATGAAGCGTGCGGGACGCGAGTCCCTCCGATTGATCGTGAGTTCGCCGGACCTCCGAGTCAGGCGTATCACGAGCGGCAAGAAGTTATCCAGCTCGAGGGCACCTGGTGAGTAAGCCCAGAGGGGTGCCATTGCCAAGGAACCTCGCCACTTTGAACATGCCACAGTTTCGGGTCCCTCAAGCTCAACGTGAAAACAGATAATGTATGTCTTGCAAGTTGCATCAATTATGGGTACTGGGTCTGCCTCACTGATCACCTAAGGAATCACAAACGTGGCATCGGAACATATGTGCTACACGGACCTTGCTAATGCCACCATTGGCTGGCATCTTCCATGAATTATGGCGTCTCCATGATGGCAGTTGGCGTTGGCTCTTAGTTTGGATACACGACCGGTGTGTACTTGTATACGCCCGTGCTTCACGTTCATTGACCCTCAGTGCTCCGCCGACAGTCCTTGCATCTCGGCACAATTACTGTGAAGCCTTGGTTTGTGCCCTGCATGACGATTGAGCCGTGAGCATTGTGCAAGTCTGCCACTCCCTGCGGTACTTGATAAGATTTGGAAGAGCTTTCGCTGTCTACACAACTGGCATATCCAACTGGCTGACATGCAGTTGCGTGTCTTGGTAATGAAGATGATATTCCAACAACAGGCAGACGCGGCGGTGATAAAATGTCTCATTAACGGACTTCGTGGGGGGAACACCTTTGGCATCACGGAGTCAAGCAGGAGCTCGACGGTGTGTACCAGGAAACCCGAAATCTGCCGAGCCCAAAATCATGGCACTCGATGCGCTAATGATGTCGATTCCTCCGAAATCGAAAGCCACGTCTCAGCTTATCAATTGTTATTTCCTCGGACATGCTCGTATGTATAAAACACGAACTGACTTGCTCTTTGATACAGTTCCCGTGTCTGTTGATATTGGACACTGAGACCGACCATGTCGCCCAACCCGCTTGTCTCACTTTATGGTCGGATTTATGGCTCGTTATGCTTTGCTGCTGTCTTATCGACTGTATTCCATGGGCCTCATTTGTATGCAAGCGTGAGTAGCATTGTCTCAAAAGATGATATAACCACGGAACAAAACTCAGCCTCACTATTTGGGTAGATCCTTCTACTTTGTTCAGTAGGGTCTGCTTCTGAGCATGCTCTAACGTCTGCTCACTCATTACGCTAGCTATCAGAATGATCCTTTGCGTACGAAGATCTTCATATGTTACAGTTACCTTACGAGCTTACCTGGAATGATAAAGTCTTTCCCAGGTTACAAGTCTATGGTACTAGTGGCCTGTTTCTGCATGGGTCCGTGACATGCCTCTACAGCTCCTCGTCGTGTTCGCAGTGAATACAGGTATCTAGACTGCTACATTCGCTTTTTTGACTCTCCTCATGGTCAGTTCATCACCAACGGCCTTATTTCTGATACTACTGATGTGTATACGTCAGTTGCAGCTGTTTCCGTCGGATATGATCTACCTCACCTTCGCGCTTCCACTTTGTTCAATATACTGCAACACTGTTCTCGCCAACCTGAATACCTGGGCGTATTTACGGGGTAACGCGTGGGCTGTAGATGTCCATTCCCACACCGGCAGAACATCAGCTCAGGTGAGTCTGGTGATTTCAGTTTGTGCGGGCTTTGCTGACCATGTAGAGAATCGGAAAGGCCACGGAAGTGGAGGCGTTCAAGGATGACAACCATCCGGGAGATGCGTGAGCCTGTGGGTTGGTTTATAAAAGAGAGCGCATCCCCATCTACATTACTTGCCGTTCCATCCATTTTTGCTTTGAACATTCGTTTATATGACAGCTCCATGTCTGACCTGTCGCTTGCGACAGATGCAAGTACTGATCACTGGAATTCCATGAAACATGACTAAATTCAATGAGCTGCCGTGCGAAGTGAGGGATGACCTGACGATGCGGCGGAGGATAAGGAACTTGAACTTACGCCGCCCCATGAAGTGTGTCTGCTGTGTCGGCGGAGCCTGAAAAGCGGTATCTCTTGACAGAAGCTTCGCTTTCTGAACGGAACAGATACGCTCCCAGGGCCTCATGGACTGCGACCAACACAGGATGTCCTCGTTTGGTGAGTTCTCTCTCTCTCTCTTTTTGTGCATATTGGAGGGAGAGGTCGGGCTACCCAAGTGACTCCGAGTCCACAACTGGCCAATTATTCGAATAGTCTCTCTCTGTTTGCAGTGTTATCTAAGCGCAGACCTGACCGTCGTTAACTGACCGTCGTTAACTCACAAATGGGTACTATCGCACATCATCGTGGCACATTGCCCGATCCACTTGCACCATGTATATGACAACGTACACCGGCTGCTTTTTCGCTCGCTCCGAGGTGGCTAATCGTCATGACTTGTGGCAGTCTGGCAGGTGGCCGCATCTACCAGTGGCAATGGTTGGCTTCTCAGTTGCCCTTCAAATTGCCAATTGCAGGTTAGGGGCCCAGGTTGTTGCTGTACGGCCCCGCAGTGTCCCATGGCCATCCATGAGTTATGTTCGAGCTGTCAGTCACTGGCGCGGTAGTTGACATGGCAATCATTCCGGTGGTTACCACAGTAGCACTGGCACCTCCAAATGTTGAAGGGGTGCGTGCATACACCTCATGCAATCATGTCTATTCGTCAACGGCACTCCTAGTGGCCCAAATATACGACCACCGTGGTCGTATATTTGAGCCACTAGTTTTTTCTCAGGCTCCCAAAGAGATGGATAGTGAATGGCGGCAGTATACATAAAACTATGGTAACATCCTTGGCAGAATCTTATCATTCATTAAAGTATATATGCTCTCGGATACGCCCATGATATCTGTCCATCACAAACTGATAACCACAGCATGGTTTATCGCCCTGCATTGACTCGGATGATCATTCTCACTGACGCTGGGTTCTACTATATACTAGCAGTACATTCGACTGACAGTTACTGACTTGCTCCTTCATCACCATTCCCCTTTGCTGTTAGTGCTTAGATTTCGGTGCAAACTCAGGTCATGTCACCCACTCAGCTCATTTCGCTCTCCGGATCACCATATGGCTCATTCTACTTTGGTGCCATCATGTCAACAGCATTTTACGGCATTGCTTGCACGCAAACGTGAGGCTTTTCGATGATTCTAAAGGAACAGTTTGTTAACCTAGTCTTCCTGAATAGATTCTATTACTATGTCCAGTGGGTCTCTGTTTGCTGTGCTTTGTCGTTTCTAACCGGCATGCCACTGTGACTAGTTATCAGAAGGATCATCTTTCTATAAAATATTTTGTAGGTCACCTGGCTAGTGAATTCGCAGTGTACTTATCCACTGTCGTTTCAGGTGGCAGGTCTATGGTGAAACCCCATTTTGTATCAGCTCCCATATTTCCTGATACTTGCTATAGGGCACTCAATACAATCCACGAAGCTCTGACTGTTGCTGGTGGTTCGTTTTCCAATAACGTACAACCTCACTCGGGCTCCAATGCTTGGCTGACTTGAATATTTGTGATCGGTGCAGTCTACAAATACATTTCAGCGGGCTGGATGAACCCAGTTTCATTTGCTACTGTGTCTCCGTGAGCTATTAGTGCTTTCAGAATCCTTCGGCGCAAACATTGATATCCAGTTTAGCGAACTCGTTGTATGTCATCTTTAACAAAGTGGGAATGTACACTGACAGACTATAGTTACTGTACCTTATGACGGTATATCTATTCATTTTTGTCCCTTGAAGACTGGATCTTGATATTTTCAGGCCCTAATTTCGGTATCCTGTCAGGGATTTTTTGTCTATCGAATTTATCTCTGTGTGTCCTTCAAGTTCACTTCGGATTTGAGATCCACTCACAACCACTTCCATCCAGTTAGCGGGAGGAACATTGTCATGCCGCTCATATGGGTAAGGAGCTTTCAGCTGAACAGTCTCGCCCTTGCTTTATCCTTGTGATGTAGACTATCTTAGCATTGGTCCAGATTGGTAAGGGTTCATAATGTCGGGAACTTGTTAAGTCTGACATACTTTTCTAATGTCAGTCTGCGCTACTGGTATGCCACTAGTCGCATACACACGAGTACACTTTGATCACTACAAATTCATATTCTCAGTATGTGTCGCAAGATCGTTGTACAGCACCAATGGGTATGTTTGTCCGTCCATTTTACGGACTGCATTTTGATATGTGTGTTTCGTGTATTTTCCAGCCTGAACGTGGAAGTTGTTCCAATTAACGTTCTAGATAGCGATAAATCCGTCGTAAGGGTAGTAATTTGAGATCTGAATGCTTCTTATCCAGCATCTTCCGCATAGATTCTAGCCACCCTCTGTTTTTCTGTCGTTGCGGTGACGGATATTCTTATTGCGGCATTTATGACATTTTTCCTCCTCCGAGAGCGAACTTCCCCAAGCTTTGCAAGGCGAGTCCACATGTCACTCCCGGAATGTGTATAATAACAGGTTTTGGTCCACAAGTACGGACCACTTATTGCAACGCCTCACCATTTTTGCGGTGAATACGGGTACCTGCACGGCCACGTTTGCTGTCTTAAGTCTCATCATGGTTTGTTAACTCGAATACCCTCTTCGTGGTGTTTTCTCATCCAAATATACTAGACGCATGTATCTCAGACAAATCTGACATACGCTGTGTTCGCTTTACCACTAGGAACGGTATACTGTAATACCGTGCTCGCCAACCTGAATGCTCGGGCATATCTGCGATGTGATGAAACGACGTACAACATCGATCTGAACGTTGTGGGAGTTCGGGATCACAGGTACACTACTAGTCGCGTCCCGCATGACAGACGACCAAATCGCGAGCAGCACATACGCACTTTTTGCACCAACTGGGTGGGTTTCAAGTGTCGTAGCCAAGTTGGTTATCATAAATTTACCAATTGGCACAACAGGGCATTCACTGGCAGAGAACCAAGGATGTGGAGACGCTCCAAGAGGGTAATCAGTCGAACGCTGGCACACTGGCAAATGAGTGAATTCCGAGACCGGTGTTTGTCTGACCATAGACTCGAGCTCGGAGAACCACCAATTCTTCGATATCGTTCACTCCCATTCTGAATAATGTGCTTAGACCAACGTCCCATGTTTTTTCCATGTCCCACCTCCCATTTGTAATATGCCCTTTGTCTCTTCTATGCAAACGTGTTGCACCGGTATATGTCATGGAAGATGGCAGTTCAGTGACAGCGAGGCAGTCATAGATGTCGTGATGTAACCACACCATAGCTATCCTTGAAGTTTCGGGGGACGACGAGCATTGTACTTGACCCAATGAGTATGGAATTGCTATGCGCGCAAGCTACAACCGTGGGCTCAACGGCTCATCCACTGACGGGGTATCACTTTCTCGCCTCGAATCACCCTGAAGAGACATAACGAGTACCGCACTCAACGCACAAGCAGGTCTTTCAGACGGTGAGAGAGTCTTGGTTACAACTATACAGACTCGTTGCTGACGGCCGTCGACAGGACAGCGACGTGAAACGAAGGGCGTCATCTTTGGCTTGGCTCGAGGGACGTGACAGAGGGAGGAAAAGGGTCATACAATTTGGTAGTACTGAGTACAGTACAAATCTGTAACGACAGATGATATCCGGAACGACTGATATGGGACACGAGGGCGTGAGGATGGGCGGCAGCACGTAGCGCTGTCCGGCTCCGGAACCTGGGCTGTGGTTGAGCTGCTGGGCGGGCGGCTGCTATTGATACTGCCAATGATGAAACATGACCAATCCGCCTTGCAGAGCGACCATGGATGCTGATCAGCTCCGGAACCCGGGATGAGAGAAGGCGGAAGCAGCACGAATCCCCGGGGCGCACCGCTGGGGTATGGTGAGTGGGCGGAAAACGAAGGCGCTGCTCCAGAGTCAAACATGAGTGGCGAAGAGGAACGAAGTGATGCCGCCACTTCCCCACACTCGGTCAAAGACTAGCCTTGCGGTTTGCGCTGCTCATCAATGTATTTACATACCACATGCTTCTAATGCCGGGTATACGCACTGCATGGTAAGTGGAGTATTCCGACAGTCTATATCTGTCACCACAGTAGCACATAGAAGTAACCCAGACACGTACGAATGTAGAGCGCATCTTCCCAAATCCAACCCCGAAACACTCCCAAATTCAAGTTGCCATCATCACGGGTTACACCAGCCTGCTCATGCCTGAAAAAGAACACATCGGAGTGATGAATAAAGGTAGCCCGTGTGGACCACGGCAGAGACCAGGCACAAATTTGTTACCAACTTGAATATTCGCATGCGCATTGAATATAGTGGCACTTTGCTTCTGCAAATTGCTCCTCTTGGAGAAACGATTGCATCGGCTCTTGGTTAACCTGTATATGCTGTCATTGTCATCGTCACTGTTTCTGTATTACGATCCAGTACAATGGAGGCTAGAAGACAATCTACATACCACTGGCAGTAGACATGCGTTTTCGCTGTGCGAGATATCATCCTGACGAAAGATCTCGGGGAGACGACTGAACCTGATTTTGTTTGCGGAGTCCGAAAGGAGAGAAGCCGCATGTGACAACAATGCCACTCCCATCTTCTTTCTCCTTTGCTTTGAATTCATGTATATGGCACCTTCCGCCTCTGGTCTGTTCTGTTGCTTGCGACAGATGCAAGTACTGAGTACTGGAATCCAATGAGATATCTAAATTCGACGAGCCGCCGTGTGAAACGGGATGGCCAAACGCCGGAGCGTCCGTGTCGTCGGAGTCCGAAAAGCGGCATCCGCCCTAGAACTTCTCTCAGGTATCGTACCATCCATGTATCCGCTCACTGTTGGAAGGTTAACCGGTTACATTTGGTGACCAGGGCAGTGCAACGGGGTACATTCAATAAACCGAGATTGGCAGCAAGAGTCAAGTCCAACCGCGCCTCGCGTGAGGGGTCGGCATACAGATAACCGTTCAAGTCCATGTATATATATCTACGCAATTGCTTTCTACGTTTCGACGTATCCCATCGCTCTCAACATCATGTCAAACGACCAAATTGTCTCTCTCTATGCGGCGGTATATGGCTCTTTGTATTTTTCCGCTGTCCTCTCTACCATGTTTTATGGGATCGCATGCATCCAACTGTGAGTGTCATCCATCCCACAGCGTAGTGCATTATGGTTATATTTCCTAAATAGATTCGTCTATTATGTCCAGTGGGGTCCACCCTTTTCCATTCGTTATATGGCCAAGTTCAGAGTTCTAGCTATGAGGATGATCCACTTCAGACAAAGATCTTTGTAAGTCAATTGACGAGCATGCATCGAATTAAAATTTACTGTCCTTTCCAGGTAACAGTGTTATGGTACTACAGTCCTATCTCTGATCAGTTGGCGATGATACTAGTATGCTTGACTGATTACTACAGGGCACTGAACACAATCCACGAAGCTCTGACTGTTTCTGGTGGTTCGCTTCTCGACGTACATGACACTCCGACGTCCTGCTGATGTGGTTCATGTTATAGCATACAGGTTTATTATGAATGGCCTGAAAAACCCATTATCATTTGTTGTCGGAAATCCGTGAGTAACAGTTCTGATAAGCCCATACATTATTCGTGCATTGATATCGTGATACTTTTCAGTGAACTCATTGTACGTCTTGCTAGTATTCTGCATGCGTCAGAATGTTGGCTTACAAACGATAGTTCATTTATGTCTTGACGGTACTCCATTTTCTTCGTTCCGAGATAGTGTTTGACGTTTTCAGGCCGTAGTTGCAATACCAGCGCAAGGTTTTCTTGTCTATCGACTCTACGTTTGTGAGTCCTCATATCCAGGTTCGTTGACCATTTACTCAAAATCGTGTCAGTTAGCAAGAAAAACATTATCGCACCGATTACTTGGGTAGGTAGTGCCCATCTGAACGCTTTCAGTCTCTGTTCATCTCGGCGATGTAGGCTGTCACAGCACTCGTCGTCCTTGGTAAGACGTCTCAAACATCGAGGTAGTGATAAAATGTGAAGTTTTTCTACGTATCAGTGTGTTCTATCAGTACGCTATTTAGCCATGTTCCCACTGCTAAGGGTTGACGATTAATTTGCAGTTTATGTTTCAAAGGCTCTGTATGAGATGGACGGGTACGTCCTTTGGTTTGCACTTCACAACATATATCCATAATTGTTTAAAGTCTGCAAGTTGTTCCAATCGGCGTTCTCGATAGCAATCCTGCCGTTGTAAGGATTTACTTCAATCTCGGACTCAGAGACCTGAGGACTTGTTGTGCAGACACTGGCCACCATATGCTTCTCTGTAGCTGCCGGAGCGGATATTCTCATTGCGATTTCCATGACATTTCTACTTCACCGCGAGCGCGCTACCATTGGTTTCGCAAGGTAAGTGCGCCAGACTATGTGTTGCATTACTGACAGGAATATATCTGACCATGAGTCCCCATTCTACAAGAACGACGCACCTTTTGCAGCGTCTAACTATGTTTGCAATAAATACGGGTACCTGGACAGCTACATTCGCTGTCCTGACGCTCGTCATGGTTCGTTCATCTAGTGGTACACTTCTTGGCGATCCACCCTGATACTATCTTTGCGAAGCTGTACGTCTACCAGTCGAATCTGATCTACACAGTGTTCTGCATACCGATTTGCTCGGTCTACTGCAACACCATTCTTGCCAACTTGAACGCTCGAGGGTATCTCAGAGGCGACGATATTGTCCATACGGACTTGTTCTTGACTCCGAGTATGCGGGTGGCCGACACCGGCATCGCCAAAGTGTGATGAGCGGGGTGGACAAGGTAACTTGACCTCTGTCGCGGAGCAGGGTTTCTGTGCTCCGTGCTTGCCATGATCATCGGCGTAGGAATCCGTTCCGTATTTGACAAACAAGGTGATACTATAAGCTGTCGCTCAGAATGTATACATTGTCTTGAGCATTAGGATCTGTCAATAAATACAGCGTAATATGTTCGTTACGAGTTGCGTTCAATCCTAGAAAACATAAGCACAGTAAGCAGGCGCCGATGATGGAACACCATGCATGTGGATCAAGGAAGAGTTAGGCCAAGTAGTGTGAATCTTTGCCGGTCCCAGGTCGACCCTCACAACCAAGCTTTCGAAAGGTACATACGTTTACATCTCCACCCATGTACTGTCATACATGTAAACGCAATCAAGATGGTATCTTACCACAACGGCCAGACTTTCTCTGGAAGTCCAGGAGCTATACAAATGTGAATTGCCCTCCTTCCTCAACCATCTTGACTTGATCAGGCGTACACCAACGCTCGCATTGCAAGCCAACAGGCGTGTGATGTACATCTTGCTGGATGGCATCTTTTTCTATAGCATGTCTGTATGCATAACGTTACATCAATGATGAGTGCTAAACTGAAAGCAGAAATAAAAGGACTCACTTGTGGATGAGGTGGTCCTCGATATAATAGACATCCAATGCATTTCCGACACGAGGGAGGCACAACAAACACCTCTTGAACATCGTAGTTGGTCCATTCTTGAAGGAGGCCTCGGCAGCCTGAATTGCATCAATGTGCTCATCGCTGACGAGCTGGAACTGAGGCAATGGAGGGGGTGACATTTGCCTCCTTGGGCACCAGGAAAACACATGCTGTAACTACATATCATTTTAGCAGCGCTGCACATCACACTACTTAGACTCGGCAGAGACTCACCGCATTCTTCCAATTCATCACCCACGGATCGTCGCAGGTCAGGCACTTCAGTCGTGCATTCCGGCGGTCCATGTCCTCGGCCGTGGCGACAGTTGGATCCAACCCGCATGCTTGAATGATGTAGGGAGCCTCCTCCAAGAATTCGATTCGAAGTCGGACTTGGGTGGGTACGGTCGCCTCCCGGCTTGCTTCATAGCGGAACGGATTTATGTAAGGAGTTGGGAGGAAAAGGACCTCTGGATAAGACGCCACATAGTCACCTCTGCTAAACATTGCACAGGCCAGGCGCAATTTTTTAACGGATGCTTGAGATGACTCTGGAAGTGTCTCGCTGCTTGACGCCCTGCCCCGTGGGCAAGAGATATGGGATGGAATAATAATCAACTTGGCAAATTCATCATCGAGCTGCTCTTTCCACTGCTTGGCCAAGACTGGCAGCTGCGCAAACGCAGATTCAAATGGTTTTAGACCAATTTCGGTTCCTTCGGGAGCGTATACTATATCTCGAAAATCTTGAAAGAATCGAAGTTCCATGTGATCGGGGAGGAACTCGACGGCAGGTGCGTTCGGTGATGGAGACATCACGTAGTTGTCATATTCGGATGCCAATAAGTTTCGACGTGGTTTGTAAACGGTATAGTCTAATCGTTGAGACCTAAAGTCGTTCATGGTGACGAGCCACTCAGGCCACATCTGGGCCCATTCTATGTGGGGATCAACAGAGGTTCAAGTTCATTTGTGCCACGAAAGCTGACCTTTGTCAGTGAGTGGCTTGGCTGCCCTGAAAAAGGGCTTGTGTGATTCCTGGATTTGACAATGGCCAAAGTATGTGACCTCGGACTCGAATCCGCACTGCTTGAGACGTTCGAAAATGCTGCGACAGTTTGATAAAAAGAACCCAGCTATGGTAAAGGACCGACCTATCACATCGCGCATGTCTGCGAAGACCAAGCTCGAATCGGCGTTGTAATGCCTCTCTGCTTTCCCAGGACCTGCACATGCATGCATGCTGTTAAACAAATTAGGGATGTGGGCGAATGTGAAATGGTTTTAAAACATACATTTTGTATGTCCAAACACCGGCTCTGCTTTTCTGCAAGGAAATGCGTCTTGTCGGGGGCGTCGTCATATTCTTTCAGAAATGAGTCTTTTTGCTCTTTATCAACCCACTCTGCTGGCTCTAGAGGTGGTTCAGCAACGCGTTGATTCGAGCCGAAATGATACACACCGAGGGTCATTGCGAGGGATTCTCCAGGGAGGACGGGATTTAAACGAATGAAATCAGGACACAAGGAAAGATTGTGTAGCCTGATTCAAGTTGAAGCTGTCAACACGAGGCCAACCCAATAATATCCATTAGCACCATACCGTTTGAATCTGCAGTCTGGGCAATATCTACGGCGCAACGCCCACAGAATCTTCTTCGCATGCTTACCACAGCTCTGCGAAAACCACGCATCAAGTCGAGCGAGCGGGCAGAGAGACGTTGTACGTACATGACAGCGTGCAAAAAACGCTAGGTTGGCGTATTCTGGTTCGGTTAGGTCGTCTGGACACTCAGGGAATCCTTCGATTTGGCGACGCGCCGTCTTCCAGACGAACTCGGAAGACTTGTCCATCAAGAGCTCTCGCAGAGATTTGCACGTGCGTGCGAGATTGAGCAAGTCCAACGGTTGGATGTATGCAGCCAACTGTCGCCATTGCGTGCGTCAGTACACGGGTTCGAAAAAAAGGTAGCGTATCTACGTACGAGGAACAAGACGTCGAGGTTCAGCTGACAGAGTTCACTCGGCTTCCCTCGACGGCGTTTCTCAGGAGACCCTTCCCCTGGACCGTCTATGCGACATTTCTTGGTCGATGGCCCGGGGATAACGCGTTCCTGTCCCGACTTGATCCTCTTTGCTGCTGCCCTTGTCTGCACCATCACGATAGCGGAGTCTCAGGAAACAAAGAGGTTGTTTGTAATGTTGCGGTGGCTGTGCCCACCATCTCCGCGTGTGGCCATTCCTGCGTCAGTCCATCGCCGACTGTGTCACGCTCCACGCCCCAAATATCTCCCAACACGAAAACAATATGTTTAGCTACATGTCCGTTATACATACAAAAAAACCAACGCCACTATCATACGATCGTGCACGCTCGGCGTCCGAGTCACGCCTCCTCAAAAAGGCGACTCGGACACAAACGTCACCAGTCCCTCTGCTTCGATCACCGTCATCTCACAGGATTCATGTATGCCCAGCGCCAAATAGTGTACACCTTGTTGGATATCGTTGCATTCCATGCCGTGACTGTGATCCACGTGAGTGCGCCTGCTCGGCACGGACGGGGACGACGATGCCGATGCGACCTACCAATGAATGAGGTGATGCAAGGTGCTGTAGTGGGGCGCGGCAGTCCCCACACGGGGAATACATAGCAAGCACCGTGTCCACTTCCCTAGCGATACCCTCTCTGCAGATGATTCCGCAGTCTGGACCGCGTCCGTATCGTCGTCGACGACCTGCCACCAAGGTGACCGTGAAGGCGTCATGTACGCAAGCGGATGACCGCAAAAGGTGTGCCACATCTACATGTGTTCAGTCTCGCGGAACGCTCTGCTCAATCGGCGGAAATACGCACCGCACCCCTCCAATTCGTGATAAACACGTTCGGACAAGAAAGACACTTCAATCGGGCATCCTGGCGATCCATGTCTTCGATCGTAGTAACATGTGGATCCAACCCACATGCACGGACGATGGCAGGTGCGTATTCAAAAAACATGACATTAAAACGCTCCCAGAGAGACATGTTGTCTTGATCCCGGTTAAAGCCAATGCGCCGGTGCATGAACGAAAACACGTCGGGGTGATGGGCAAGCGCAGAGCCTGTGCTAAATACCGCACAGGCCAGGCGTAGTTTGTCGGCAGGTGTTTGATACGTTGTACTGCCTGAGGCCCGACCCTTGATAGCAAACTGGGATGGAATCTTGATCAACTCGGCAAGTTGTCCGTCGATCTGGTTCCTCCATTCCTCAACAAAGGGAGGCAGTTGCGCGAATGCAGCTTCAAACGGCTTCCCGCCCATCTCAGTGCCTTCCGGCGCCTCAATGACGTTTCGAAAAGGCGGAAAACGAGAGAGATCAGTCACGTCTGGAAGAAAGTCATAGGCAAGCGTGTTCAGTGGAGGCGCAGCCACGAAGCTGTTGTATTCGGACGCCAGCAAGTCTCGACGTGGTTTGTGAACCGTCTTGTCTAATCTTAAAGATCTAAAGTTGTCCATCGTCGGTATCCATTCCGGCCACATTTGAGACCATTCTATCTCATGCATCAATATAGCGCCGAGCGTGTCGCACGCAAGTCAAGGCTGACCTCTGTCTGTAAGTGGTTTGGATGTCCTGAAAAACGCCCTGTGGGATCGCTGGATCGGATAGCGACCAAAGTATCCGATTTCAGGTTCATATCCGTGCGCCTTGAGACGCTCGAAAATGCTACAACGACTCGATAACAAAAAACCCTGGTACAAACAAGGACTCACCTGTCGTATCGCGCATGCCTGCGAAGATCGAGATTTCGTCTGCGTTTCGATGCTGCGAGCATTTCCCAGCGCCGGCACTCCGCTGCATGCTATGAGAAGCTGATCAGGCCGACGCCCAAGAGTGAAAGAAAAAACAGTCGAATGCACCTGAACTATAGTGATACATTCCTTCCGCTTGTCGCTCAAGAATTGCTCTTGATCGAGGCAGCATGCGTACGCTTGCATAAACGATTGAAGCTGCTCTTGATCCACCCACGGCGCCATCGTCATTTCTACGCTGCGATCCAGTAAAACGATGGCCAGAGTAACGACGCCACATACCACCTTCGATACATAAATTCTCACTGGGCAAAATATCGTCATGACGAAGGACATCGGAGCATGATGAAAGACGACGAAGTCTGGTGTCATTGGTCCCTGAGGCACGCATCAAAGCGCAACCAAATCTCACCGTAAATCTCGACAGTCGGGACAATACCTCCGACGTATCCGCCAGAGAATCTTTTTCGCGTATTTACCACAGCCCTATCGGAACGTCTGAGAGCATGCTCAAACCCATGAGACAGAGTTGACGCGTACGTAGCAACGGGCGTAAAACACGAGGTGTGCATACTCGGGTTCGGTCAAGTCGGCCGGGCAGTCTGGAAGACCCGCAGGCTCGACTTGGCGCCGAGCGGTCTTCCACACGAACGCCGACGACTTGTCCATCAGGAGCTCTCGAAGGGATTTGCACGTACGTGCAAGGTTCAGGAGGTCGAGCGGCTGAACGTACGCCGCGAACTGTCATTATCACGGCCATTGGCCAACGTCCAACTGCGGGGGGAATACATGGGACGTACGAGGAATAGCACATCGAGGTTCAAGCGACACAGTTCGCGCTGCTTGCCTCGTTGCTGCTTCTTGGGAGACTCTGTGCGGTCTTGTCGACGTTTCTTTGCTGGTGGTGAAACAGGGTCGATCTCGTCACCGTAGATGGATGTCCCAACTTGAAGCGATTCAAATTGGCCTGACTGCGAGGTCTTCTTTGTGGTTGCTCTTGTCTGCACCATTGCAAAGTCATGGAATGCCAGTGAAACCAACGTGTGTTTGTTGCGCCACTCTCACCACGCAGCAGTGAAACTGGCACTGGCAGAACGTGGTGGACGCTGAGCGGAGTGGCCAATTGACTTCCAAATCAAGTAGCAAGAATTGGCCTATCGCACAGCAAGTGCGTCACAACGGCGCCCAACAGATAGTGATGTATATCGTACTATAGTCATACATCGTGCCAAGATGACGAAGCTCTCTCTTCAAAATTTCACCTGCGACCCCGAGTCTGTGAATCTAATTTGTCCTTCTTCTTCGACCATCTTGACTCGGTCCGGCACTCTCCAACGTGCGCAATGCACGCCCACAGGCATGTGATGTACATCTTGCTGGATGTCGTCTTTTTTCATGTCGTGTCTAAATGCATAACGCCCGCGATGAGTGTTAAACTGAAAGTAGAAATACAAAGGACCCACGTATGGACGAGGTGGCCCTCAATCTGATGAACGTCCAATGCACTTCCGACACAAGGGCGGCATAACAGGCACCTCCTGAACATCGTAGGTGGTCCATTCTTGAAAGAGGCCTCGGCGGCTTGAATTGCATCAATGTGCTCATCGCTGACGAGCTGGTACCGCGGGGGTGTTGTGGGAGGTGACACATGGGTAAACGCGTGCTGCACCTATCATTTTGGCACGCCAAACTCAGCGTTGCACGTCACACTACTCAGCAGAGACTCACCGCACTTCTCCAATTCATCACCCACGAATCGTCGCAGGTCAGGCACTTCAGTCGTGCATTCCGGCGGTCCATATCTTCGGCTGTAGCCACATTTGGATCCAGCCCACAAGCATGGACGATGTAGGGAGCCTCCTCCAAGAACCCAATCCGGAGTCGGACTTGTAGGGATATGTTGCCGTCCGAGTTTCCTTCGTCACATACATATATGTGGCTAGTAGTTGGGAGGAAAAGGATCTCTGGATAAGGCGCCACATAGTCACCTTTGCGAAACAGAGCACAGGCTAAGCGGAATTTCTCGATTGGTGCTTGAGGCACCTCTGAGAGCATTTCGCTGTTTGAAGTCCCACCCCGGGGACTTGACATAGCCTTGACAGTTAGCTGGGATGGGATAGCGATTGACTTGGCAAATTCATCGTCAATCTGTATTTTCCACTGCTCAGCCAAGGCTGGCAGCTGCGCAAACGCAGGTTCAAATGGATGTTGATCCATTTCGGTTCCCTCGGGAGCAGTGATTATGTCTCGAAAAGGTTGAAAGGATCGAAGGTCCAGGAGGTTCGGAAGAAGCTCGACGGCAGGTTCGTCCGGTGAGGGAGACTTCACGTAGTGGTCGTATGCGTACATCAACACGCTTCGGCGTGGCCTGTAAACGGCACTCTCCAATCGTCGAGACCTAAACTCGTTCATAGTGACGACCCATTCTGGCCACATCAGGTCCCACTCTATCGTAGGCATCAACATACATTCGGGCTCATCTCATGCAACGAAAGCCGACCTTGATCAGTGAGTGGCTTGGATGTCCTGAAGAAGGCCTTGTGGGCTTGCTGGATTGTATGTTGACCAAAGTATGCAATCTCGAGTTCATACCCATTCTGCTTGATACGCTCAAAAATACTATGACAGCTTTGTAAAATTCACAATGCAAACGAGAAAAATAAGACTAACCTTTCCACCCGCGCTTCACGGCGGAAATAAAGATCGTTTCTGTGATCCATTGCTATTCTCTTTTCCCAGTACTGGCAGTCGCGTACGTGCTGTTAATGAAAAGTCAAGGACACGAGCTGGCGTAAGACGGCATCAAATAAACCTGGGTTATGTAGGAAAGTTGAGTCCGCTTTTCTGCCAAGAACTTGTCCTTGTCGGGGGC
Organism: Tylopilus plumbeoviolaceoides; assembly: GCA_003316375.1. Lineage (NCBI taxonomy): Eukaryota > Fungi > Basidiomycota > Agaricomycetes > Boletales > Boletaceae > Tylopilus > Tylopilus plumbeoviolaceoides. The sequence goes on from QFES01001919.1 coordinate 16,445, forward strand.
GTTATCGTACGCGTTTATAATCGCATTTTTTTGCTCAATGTCAACCCACTGTCCTTTCTCTATAGCGTGGGTCAGCAAATGACGATTAGAATTGAAAAGAACACATACGGCCATTGATGTCGAGGTATTCGTCGGGGAGAACAGAATGGTAGCGAAGGATATAGGGACACGAGTCAAGACTGCACAACCTGATGTCATCTAAACACAAGGCCCATCCCGTCACATCCACGAGAACCGTACCGTTCAGGTCTGCACTCTGCACAATACCGACGACGTATTTCCCAAAAAATCTTTTTCGCGACTTTTCCGCAGCTCTGTTGGGGCATGAACGTGAGTGAGCGGACGAGAGAAGCTGTACGTACGTGGCAACGCGCATAGAACGCGAGGTGAGCGTATTCGGGTTCCGTCAAGTCAGCCGGGCAATCTGGAAACCTCTCGACTTGTCGACGGGCCGTCTTCCACACGAATTCGGACGACTTGTCCATCAAGAGCTCACGCAGCGATTTGCACGTGCGTGCAAGATTGAGCAAGTCCAACGGTTGGATGTACGCAGCCAACTGTCGCCATTGCGTGCGTCAGTACACGGGTTCGAAAAAAAGGCAGCGTATTTACGTACGAGGAACAACACGTCGAGGTTCAGCTGGCAGAGCTCGCTCCGCTTTCCTCGACGGCGTTTCTTGGGCGACTCTTCCCCCTCTACGCGCCGTTTCTTTTCCGGTGATGGCAGGACGGGCTCCTCTCCCGCCTCGATCCTCTTTGCTGCTGCTCTTGTCTGCACCATGGGTGTCGTGAAACAAAGGGGTTGTTTGTGGTGGCGTTCGGCGATTCCTGTCACGGTGGCTGTGTCCTTCAAGTTTGGATATCCCGCCACGATGTCGAGCGATAGAGACACGCTGCTGAGTATGGGCTTCAACCCCGCCCGCGTCGAGTGTCAGTGCACTCGTTTTATGCTGTCCCTCTCTGACGCGCGTCGTAGGGGCACTCCGCGCGACCAGCGGACGGGGTCTCCAGCCTGCGATGGACCACCTGCTCGAACACGAGGGCGAACCCGTCCCTACTGCATCTGGCCCCTCGTCAACGGGTGCGGTATCGATCGATGCGGACGACGAGGACGCGGAGGCCGCGGCGGCGCTGGGGATCATGGCTGAGGACGCCGAAGCCAAGGTGCGATCACGCCGTCTGTCTCGCTCGCACGCTCACTTGCTTGGACAGAGCATCAAATGCACGATGTGCAACAAGACCTTTCGGAATACCGCACTGGCCAACTACCACGCGGAGAAGACCGGGCACGATCAGTTTGAGGAGAGCACGGAAGAGGTGCGTGCGTGCTCCGTGCGACGCATACACTCAGCGTTCAGTGTGCATAGATCAAACCCCTTTCGGAGGAGGAAAAACGCGAAAAGCTCGCTGAGCTGCGCGACAAGATGGCTGCCAAACGCGCCGTCAAGGCAGAGCAAGACGCCAAGGAAGCCAAGGAGAACGAAAAGCTTCGACGCAAGCAGGGCAGTGTACGCATATCGCGCCCATCCGTCGCTTTCCACTCACGTCGCGCATAGGACATCAACAAGATCAAGGAAGATCTCAAGGCCAAAGAGATCGTCAAGGAAGCCGAGCAGAGACGACGAGGTAACGTCTATTATTCCACACTTCTACGTCCCTTTCTCACCCATGGTAGACAAGATCGAGGACGCCAAAGTGAGAGCAGCCATCCGCGCTCAAATTGAAGCAGACAAGAGGGCCCGCGCAGAAAAAGCCGCGCGTGAAAAAGCGCTTCGAGAAGGGCGACCGATCGTCGATGCCCCTCCCCCTGCGTCGTCGTCCTCTGTGACGCCTCCAGCTGCGGCATCTTCCTCGACCAGTGGTGCAGTCGCAGGCAAAGACTTTACAGATACGCGGCTCCAGATCCGTCTCGCGAGCGGGGGTACGCCGTACGTGACGACGCTGCCGAGCGATGCGAGTACGTGTCTACATTATTTGTCCCGTGGAACCGATCCGACTCTGTACAGCCCTCCAGGAGGTTGCCGAGTATGTCGCTGCACAGACACTGACCGTCACCGTCGACACGGTCTCGTTTGCCCAACACTTTCCGAGGTGAGTTCCCCGTCAAACATGCGCATATATGCGTCGTGGGGGTTGAGGCGAGGCGCCAACGCCGTTCATCGTTGACGCACGCGCTGTTTGAAACCACAGGAAAACATTCACGCGGGCCGACTTTGGAAAGACATTGAGAGAATTGGGGTTGACGCCTTCTGCGGTACGTCATCTCACCTGGTGTCCTATCTACAGGAACTGACGACTCCCGGTCAGGTCTTGATCGCGTCTTGATGCAGGAGGGGAAACGGTCGTTTTTTTTCTCTAGTAATGTACGATGTGCTAGATAGGATGTATGCATAGGCTGTCCAGCAGCGCGTCGCGAGCTAGTACTCAAACAGCGTGATCGCGCCGTCGACATGCCCGAGCGCGATCCGCCCCGCTTCCTCTTCCATCGCGACGCGCGTCCACGCATCGTCCTCACACACGCCGAACAGCATCGACGCACCCGCGCTCGGTTCGGTCGTCGCTATGATCTCACTTGCATCCACCGTCGAGTCCTCGTCCTCAACTACACCATCTTCCTCGGTGAGCGATACGACCCGCCCCGCCAACCGCTGACCGCGCTCGCTCGGGCCCAACCACTCCCCTGTGTGGTTATCCAACCAGAGCGCAGTCCCATACCGCCCGAGCGCCATCACCGAGAGCCCAAACAGCCTCACGGGCGAGCCGATCGTATGTGTGCCCGACGGCCGGGGATCGTACGGCAGATTATACTCGCTCGTGACCGTGCGCGCGCGCCATACTGGGTTGGGCCGCAGGCGGTAGTATTGGAGGACATTGACCGGCCAGGGATAGATACTGCCGAACCGCACGAGCATATGGATAGGTGGTAACGACGCCGAATCGGGCGTGTACTGAGGACATAGAACGACGGTGTCGGCGCGCCATTGAAACTTGA
>QFES01001924.1:7271-23195 GCA_003316375.1 Tylopilus plumbeoviolaceoides
CCACACTGACTCGGACTCCTCTACTGATCACATATCACTCGTGCTCGTGCATACCCAAAATGCCTCCAAAGAAGCAGAATGCGCCTTCATCTTCCAAGGTGAAGGACGACAAGGTAATCTCCTCTCTCGCGGTTCGTACCATGGACTAACTAATCAAGGCTCCTTGTGAAGACCTTTGGCTTGAAGAATGTGTGTAAGCTCGCACCCGCGAATCGACTCGTCGCGATGTTGAAAGACCGTTCTTCCGTAGAAAAACAAGTCGGCCAAGGTCCAGAAACAAGTGCAACAACTCCAGGCGCAGGCCGCTATGGCCGGAAAATCCAGGGAGGACCTCGCGAAAGAGAAAGAGAAAGAGTTACGGGCCAAGGCCAAGGCCGAGGAGGAGAAGCGCAAGAAGGAAGAAACCGCCATGTTCAAGCCCGTGCAAGTGCAGAAGGTGCCCTTCGGTGTGGACCCCAAGACCGTCCTTTGCGCGTTCTACAAGGCTGGCAACTGCGAGAAGGGTAGCAAATGCAAATTTAGTCATGATCTTGATGTGGGCCGGAAGGTTGAGAAGAAGAACCTCTACCAAGATAGTCGGGAAGAGAAAATGAATGGTTTGTAGAGATGTGCCTATTCTCGTCATCTGCATACTAAAAAACAAACGTCACAGACACGATGGATAATTGGGATGATGCCAAGTTGCGGAGCGTGGTATTGTCGAAGCACGGTAACCCTCGGACAATAACAGACGTGCGTAACAACATCCCTTGGTATGCCTCGCTCATGCACGCATATAGATTGTTTGCAAATATTTCATCGAGGCTATTGAGACGAAGAGGTACGCAGTCTTTTTCCGCGCTCACCATATTCTGAACTCCTATCTTTCGTAGGTTTGGCTGGTTTTGGGAATGCCCGAACGGCGGGGAGAAGTGCCAGTATCGGCATGCTCTGCCTCCCGGCTTCGTCCTAAAGTCTGAGAAAAAGGCCGCGGAGGAGGCTGCGAAAGCGAACGTGATATCTCTCGAAGAGTTTTTAGAGACCGAGGTAGACATACGACAAACTGAGGTCCATGTTCACGGAACTCACTCCATTTCAGCGACACAAACTAGGTCCCAATCTCACGCCGGTTACACCAGAAACATTTGCCGCCTGGAAGAAGAATCGAATGGACAAGAAGGAGGCAGAAACAGAGGCGCTTCGCAAAGCCAAGGAAACACAGCATGCGGCCGGCAAGATAACTGGAATGAGCGGCAGAGACTTGGTAAGCCTTGTGGCTTGTGTTCCGACAGCTGCTTTGACATGGGACTAGTTCCAATATAATCCAGAGTGGTTCGAGGATCAAGACGATGGAGATGGGTCGGACGACTTTGATCTCAGCAAGTACAGACGTGACGAAGAGGAAGTATACGCTGAGCTGCGGCAAACGGAGCATGGCATCAGTGATATGCATTTATATGAAGATAACGACGCGAACGCGGATAATGAAGGAGGCGGGTCTTGAGCTTGAACAGGCGATCGTCGAGGTTTTGTTTACTCATCCAACCAGCATGTCGTACGTACTCGCTACCCGACCAGTACACGCCCAAACTAGGGTTGCCCAGAACAGACGATTGACGGAATTTGCGCTAGGAATGAGCGATAAACACAACACGTATACTGGTGTGAGATACCTGGGGTAAAGTGGATTCCGTGTGTGAGAGGTCAATCAATGACCAACTGTGTAATATAGTTTCTTCAATGTCGGGTTGCGGCGCACGGTACCTCTGGGATAGGTTTGGATGACAAATCGGAGACACTCGATTTCGCCGTGTGAGAGACGATCGTGGCAAGTTGCCAAACTGCTCTTGCGCGTAACGTCTAGTTGACATGAAGCAAATATCTGGTGAATTTCGTTCGCATGTCAGTCGCCCATATGGACCAACCCTTCTGTCTCATCAAAAATCTTAGTATACCATTGTGTAGCAAAATGATTCTCGGCTGAACTTTCGACTGGTGGTGGTGCAATCCATCACACGTAAGATCCTCAGAGACAAGTTGTTTTCTCGGCAGTACTCGCTCATGGAGGGTTGGTTACATTCATGGGAAGTGGAGGTACTAGCAGCATACATCTTATGGGTCCCATGGTGACTCAGGACGTGAACGGGTATACTAAAACGCAAGAAAAACAGATAATGAAGATGCATGGAGCAGATGGGTATGTTGTGAAGATCGGGTAGTCGCGGTGTCTACTCAAGGCGTACGAACAACATAATTGAAACACGAGCACTGGAGGTGATCACGAAGAAAATGTTTCGTACAAGGATTCACGGTTGATGGTAATATTTTGAGGCTTCCTCCAAACCGCCAACGTCAGCATGTTCAACATATTTCACAGTTGGCGCAGCAATGGGCCTTGAGCTATGAAAGGTCATCCTACAAAGAGGCTTCACGGATTGCCTTCCCGGCACGGTCGTCTTGCAGGGACACTGTTGTACTCTCCTCCCATCGCTCGAGTGCTATGGCATACCTAGATGCTTACTTTGACGGGAGATTTTGGGTACGCTCACCTGTAAGAAACGCTTCCTGGCAAACTTTCTGTGGAACGACTCATGTCGTATGAGCTTTAGTATGTAGTTCAACATCATGTTTGCAGTGAGCGAAGCACTCTCAGAATAAGAACGGTGTGCTACGCTCGCTGTCTTCATGAAATGGGTTCAAACGAGAATTGACGAGCATCTAAATCCGTAAGCACTTATTTGTAATTGACAAGGATCAGGTGAGCCTGCCAGAGAGAAGCAGCGGCCATCAAGGACAGAGGAGTAACCAATAGTCACCATTCGAATGCCCCGACTTTGAGAAGATAATTGCCGATGGTTCTGGCGTTCACGTCGTAGTCGTCGTCGACCTTGCTGACACGTCGGAGGGGGTACATTGGATTCAGACGATCAGACGAGAGATTCCAATTGATTGTCTTCAGTACGTAACACTCCGCAAGCAGGATCTCGGATTTAGCACAGGACGGATCGGCACAGTGGAGGAAAGGGGATACGGAAGGCGCCACGATTTCTTCTACCCTGGATGCGATGAATAGACAGGTGATACCAACTAGCTGAAGCTTGGTGAGGGACAGGACGCGGGGAGAAAGGAAGTGGCCAGTGATGTTTACACACAAGAGCGTTTCGGGGAGGAGACGGAAGCAAGTATGGACTTGAATGACCCGGTCGTGGATGCCTCGCATCGACCAAGCAAGCCCCTTTTGACTTGAGATGCACTGGTGGCCCTGAGGGGGAGAGTCGCAAGCTAAAGCGATGATGGATCAGCGAGTGGGAATGGCCAAGTATTCGAAGAGCTCATTACGTACTCGCTGACCATGGAGGGGTTGTCGCTGTCTTCAGCGTCAAGGTCGTCCCAATCATCGCCGTTTTGATTGGTTTCTGCCTCACTGTCGATACAAGCATAGAGTGAGGGTGCAGCCTGGGGCTCGCTGGCAGGATCCTCCTCTTCAAACAGCTTTGCCTCGTCTGGCATGTTGAACGACGTTCTGCTCTCCTTCGTGAAACGGTCATCGTCTTCCTCTCCTCTTTGACGTCCACAAGGGAACGGACATTTGGCTGAGAAGCGGTGGCCTTGGAGGTGCAGCGGGTTGCTTCGACAATGTAGAGAGGTTGACGATTGCCGGTTGAGGGAGGGGTTTTGATTGATTACCATGCCGTCAAATTTAGCCTTGCCTGAAGGGAGATCACTGCCCTTTCTCTTCAAGTCCTTTAGCGCAAGTGCGGACTTGGGCTTGTTGGCGTTCTTCGAGACCTGGGCTAGGGCATTGCGTTTGCGCTTGCCCTATGTTGCAGCGCTGAGGTCGTCTCGTTTGCCATCCTAGAGGCTGCAGTGGGTGCGGTAGCGCGATCAATGGGTCATGGCCATATGTGGGCCTTCGAAGTGTGATTTTGAGCAGTTTAGTCGCCTTCTTCCTGTGGGTTGCAACCGCGACGCAAGTTACACGACGTGTCTGAGGGATATCAAAAGGGAACTCCTGACAGGATGACGAGTCTTACTCGACCGCAGCGTTATTGACACAACATGGATGCGATGATGAACGAGTGTAGCTTCCCGTCTTACCGATATATTAACGAATGTACTAGAAGTGTGGCGCCAGTAGGTGTGCATGCATTGCCTGTATGCGAAGGTCAGATCATGCTACGCACATTAATGTATAATACCTGGCAGTACTGTGTGCTCTAGCACCAGTGAGTCCGGCTCGAAGTCGCGAATGGATTGACTTGAGACTCGCGGGGTCGCGCACACCTGCAACAAAGATCACATGACCTGTACCTTTTCGAGATCAACGACGTTTTCACTTGTTGATTTTCAACAACTCCAACGCTTCGTTTCCTCTCCACTTGTATTTTCTGCAAAAATGTCAGCCGTTGTCAATGTCAGAACCACTCATCAACCCCATGGATTCGCCCTCAACCCACTTGATCTCTCTGTCTGCTTCCGCGGCATGGACAATGTTCCCCTCAGAAATATCCCTGATCGTGTTGTAAGTCTCGCTGTGTAATCGGTTAACAACCACTAACGGTACACTACCTTGAGGCAGCCTGTCGAGATCAAAATACATCTTGCGGGTGAATGGACTGGATTCTTACCCGTTGTACATATCGCCCCCAGCTACAAGTCGGAAGTGTTGAACCCTGTAAGTTCCATTAGTCGAGTTTAGTTTGTTCCAAGTTTTCATCATCATTTCAGGCCATGTTCCCTTTCCTCCCACTCCCACCTACATTTGAGCCCACTAATGTTTCCCATTGGCAACGATTAACAAGAGCGATTGAGGCCTGCTTAGTAGCAAGTACTAGTCTCGAGAGTCGCTACCCAGAGGCTTACCGCGTCATGCGAGACCTGTTTTGGATGGCATTCGTTGCCTCATTTCCCGCTTTCCTGGCAGGTGACTGGCCGCTTTGGGACCCACAGATTTCAATGGAGGGAGGGTTTATTTCAAGCTGGGTGCGCAAGGAGGACCAGGAGGTAGAAGGGATCCCACAGACCATCTGGGGCCAATTTAAAACTACCGTTGAGCATATGTTGTCGATACCCGTTGTCTTGTAATGCTATTTCATACCTTACTTCCCATCTCTTGGCGTCGAGTCACTACCAGGTACTTTCTCACGGCCTCCAGTACGCTTCAAGTTATCTTTTCGATATTCTGCCATAGCATACCATGGCAAAATCTTCAAAATGCCTACCGTTTGATGAAGATGGTAAGATAGAGTGGACATGGTCATCTTAAATGATTAAATCTAACCACTTTCACAGGATTCTTACAAGTTAGCCAGAAATCTCTCGTGTGCATAGTATGCCCAACTGTCAATGGTCAAAAAGTCATGCGGCGCTGCCATGCTGCAGATCACGCCAAGTCCAAAAAGCATCTAAGGAATCTTGCCAAAGCGAAAGGACGACAGGCACAACTTGAGCTTGAATCTGTACCTGAACCTGTTGAAGTCTTTGAGTCAATGCCGGCGCAGGATCGTGACGAACTGTTCGCAATGGATGGCAACTTAGAAGTGGAGGGAAATCCACCACATTTCGATGAGCTGGAGAGGAAATCCCCAGAGCTTCACCTTTCTGACAGGATGCAGCGAAATTGTTCAGGGACTTGGACGTTCCATTCAACGGGACATCGCGCGGTGCCCTTGAGCCAGCTCTGGGAAGAGTTTCAAGCAGAACGCACTGTACATCTTGACGACTACTTTGAGGAGATCCAACGGAAGATTGGAAGCGGTGAATCACTCTTTTCCAGTGTTCTCCCACCCCTCGAGGAGGAACCACAGCTTGAAGATGACGGCAATGAGCTCTTCGAACCAAGCGTCGAGGTACTCTTTGCAGACTACGGTATAGATGTTAACGGTACGCAGCTATATTTGGTATCAGTTTCATCACTAGGCTCAACGTCACGCAGCTGTCGCAAATTCTGCTCATCGCAGCTTGAGGTCGAAGGTGACATCGGTTGTTTCCACTGAAGAGCCATTTTACCCTTGGACGTCCATGGCAGTACGTTTGGATTTCATGCTTCAAGGTTACATTTACTGACGAAAGTGTAGGAATTCTCGACCCACCTTCTGTTTAGCTCTCCTTGCCTTCGGTTCTCACAAGCACAGCAAGCTGCAGTGCTAGACTGGGCGAAAGCACTCGGGGCACCTGAAGTGCCTTCAATGTATGCTATAAAGAAAGGAAAGGAGCGTATCATGGACCTCCTCGGTTCTCCAACGGAGAAGATAACCACGGCATCGGGTAATGTGTTCTATCTAAATGCAATTAGCAAAGCGCTTGCAATGGTAAATGCGAATGGACTTTTCATATCTGATGTGTTCGTTAACAACAGTGCTGATATAGGATTTTGCCAATCCGCTCACACGGTTTGCGATGCAAGAGTATCCTGAGGACAGACAAGGCCGCATGTCGCAGGTTCACCATGGAAGCAAAATGCTCGAAGACCTTCCAGACTGCCTTGCACCTCCGTGTGTTCGAGTTGACCATGCAGTCTATTTCGTCAACGAACTTCTTCAACAGTCAACGGGACAATATTTCATACCTAAAAAGTTTTTTCAAGCAAGGACATCGAGAGGGGAAGGATCTATGGACTCGGAGCGCACTATTTTCGCATTGGGGCACAAGGTTTCCAAGACTTCGGTTTGTCTCTTGGTCCGCTTTTTCTGCCCGCTGGACTGACGACAACATTCCTTTCTTTCATCATAGGTTGGATTTATAGTGGACGTAGAAAAGGTCATTGTTCCAGTTTCGACATTCTTCAACACGTTTGAGGATCTACAGCGCTGCGCTGGTGCTTCTGGTATCAAGTTCACAGGTACGTCTTACTATGACTTTGAAGATGCGCTTAAATCTCATAAGCTTCTTAAGCTTCTTCTGTTGCATTCTCAAATCTAATGCCGAACCCCCTTCGGGTGAAGTCGCGTGGACGAATGGTCTACACTGTTCCCCTAATCGTGTTCATGGATGATGTGTCAGGAAATATCTCGAAGCAGTGGAACAAACACCACGTAGTCTACGTCTCGAACGCTTTGTTGCCGCGGATGGTGCTCGAGCAAGAGTTTTCGATCCGATTCGTGTCAGGGTCCCCGCATGCAACTCCAATGGAACTGATGCAAGGCCTCAAAGAGTCGATTCAGTAAGCCATCTCATGCAGGTTTGTTACCTTCTTCTAAAGCCAAGTTATTTACAAGGAGAGCGACCGACAACCCTATTGTGGCCTTTGATGTCAAGGACCAAGAAGAGGTAGTGCTCATTCCATACGAGCTATTCTTATCCGGCGACAATCCAATGCAAGCGGAGGAATGCAGTCATGGTGGGCTGAAGTGCAACTACTTTTGCCGCACTTGCAAGGTCGGCGGTATGGATGCTGAGAAGAGAACAGATGAGGGATATCGCGGTATATTCCAGGTATTTTCCCAGCCTCTTCTTATTGTGTTGAGCTTACCACCTACACTTTAGTGCGGTGAATTGCGTACACCCGAAGACACACGTTCTCAAATCAAAAATCAGATCGCACTCTCTATGCTTTCCGGTGGAACAGAGAAAGTCAGGTTTGCTGTCAGCAAATCCGGAGTTCGTGACGCCGCAACTTCTGCGATCGTAAATCGGCTTCTCGAACTTGGCAAGGCCCTTCGAAAGAGAACGGCCGGAAAGTCTGTGCTCCCAGAAGCAGATGTTAGGGCACATTTGCAAGATGAGTTAGATGTGCTGTTGGGGGGCCACTCGATTGACGATCGTATCAACCCACTGCTCGGCATACCTGGATTGGATATCCATAAGGATACGCCCACCGAAATCTTGCATACAATCCTTCTTGGCGTTGTGAAGTACTTCTGGGCCCAAACCGCCTTCATCCTTGACAAGAACAATCTTCTTGGGACATTTCAGATTCGACTAGAATCCATCAATAAGGACGGACTGAATTCTCCGACGCTTGGTGCTGATTACATTGTCAGGTTCAAGGGCGGTCTCATTGGAAAGCACTTCAAAAGCCTAGCACAAGTCATGCCTTATCTCGTCTACGATCTAGTCCCGGAGACTGTCCTTGAGGGTTGGTTGGTAATCGGACGACTCATTGTCCTCCTCTGGCATACTTCGATTGAAAACACGGAAAGTTATCTTGTCAGCGCTTCTCTTTTCCCAAAGTATTCACCCATTTGACTCATTTGTCTCTAGGCAAATCTTTCATATGTTATTGATGATTTCCTCGCCATCAGTGCCAAATGCGCACCAAGTATTTTGGTGACGAAAGCAAAGTTTCATTTCCTCCTCCACCTTCCGATGTTTATCAGGCGTTTTGGTCCCGCGATTCTTTTCTCAACTGAGCGATATGAGTCATTCAACCATGTATTCCGTCTTGCATTAATTCATAGCAACCGCCAAGCCCCAAGTCGCGATGCATGTCAGGTTTTCGCAGCACAAGACCATGTGAAGCACATTGTCACCGGAGGGTTCTGGAACGACCCTTCGGTCGGGAGATGGGTCAAGGCAGGACAAGCAGTCATCAAATACATGGATGACCATCCCCATCAGTGTCGCCTGCTCGGTTTTCCCACTAGGGAGTCTTCACTGGCGGAAGTTGGTAAGCGTGTCTTGTCATTCAAGTTTTGCTGCGTCGGATAACCCTCTGATATTCCCCGAAGGTGTAACACGTTTGCCGACACGTAAAAATGTGAATGGAAGTCCAGAAACAATTGCTGCGGTTGATTGGAAAGAAACAGAAGCTGCATGCCTTCTCCGCCGCTCAGCTCTGGGTGGCATGATACCACCGCCGCGACAAGGAAGTCAGTTTTACCGGGTTACGTTCTTCACGGCAGTGGAAGGGGACAAGCCCAGGCTGCAAAGTCATGTTATTCTCAAACATCACAGCGGGTATCGGATTGGTACGGTCAAGGAGATCCTGGTCCCCTTTGGGAGTCGTATTGCCTCTTACATCACGATAAGCCTGTTCGAACTTCTCCCCACGTTGCATCTACAGCTTCGTGTACCTTGCCTCAGATATCCAATGCCCGAAGAAATGGTTGTGGTTTCCCCCAACGTAATCTCTGCCCCCATATCATGCTTCGTTTAATGGCTAATTCATATCTTAGGACGTCATATGTACAGTCAATATCCAGCATGACTGTGCTAATTCAAATTGCACCTCCACACGAAATGTAGCCGAACGACAAGAACAGATGGTTACATCCCGAACCAAGGCCCTCATCGATCACGAACCCACCAATGCTTATGTCGTCAACATGTCATCGCTTCATAACTATCAGCACATCGAGGCGGCCATCCCGAAGGCAATTCGTGACCGGATGTACGTGTCATTTGTTAGCGACCACACTACAGTACGGTTACATGCCGCCGGCCTACTGCGTTTGAAAAAAGGAAATAACTCAGCTGATCCCACCCCTCAAGATGCCGAAGGGTTGTCAGCTGACTTGGAGCCACCAGCGTTTGATTGTGTAAAGAAATCACGTGCAAAAGGAAAGGGCCCGAAGGAGAAGGAGAAGGGGAAGGGGAACTTGAAGGGGAAGGGGAAGGGGAAGGCACCTCCATCCCAGGATCATATCCGAGTCGCTGGCAATCCCGATCAACAATCAGCAGGTCCCTCCGAGTCTGCACTGGCACCCCAATTCGCTATCTCCTCTCAGTTTGCGAATGGTTCGTGGGCTCCGCCCCTGTCGTATGACTCATATCTCCTTGGGTCCTCTTCCGCTGGACATTTCATACCATACACGGCAGCACCTCAAGGTGTTATTCAATATGGCGCTGCTGCAGCTGACCCGGTATTTGTCCATTATAGCGAACCTGGGCCTTCGAATACTTACCCCAATTATTCACCTTATGCTCAGTAGGGCGAGCACTCGTCTGGTGTGTAATAAAATACCTACGATGTCACGGTTATTGAAAGAATACGTTTTCACTTGCTGCGAAGTATTAGTATAAACAACTACAAACTAGGAAACAAAGCTGTGCAACTTGCCATGCGGCGATGAGTTTAAACACTCATGACTCTGCCCATGGAATCTCAGTCTGAGTTCCCCTTCCCTCCTTTCCACCTAGCGGCCCCAGCATGAGCCTTCTTTCCCACTTCCGTCTTGATCAAGGCATAGCGACACCCAGTCGCAGCCGACGTCAAGGCAGTCTCTATTTGAGTTCACCTTTCCGCTCACCTTCTGGTGCTCTTCGCTCACCCCGCTGGGGTTCACAAATCCCTCCACAGTACACTCCGAGTCCTTCCTCAACTTTGAGGCGACGTCGTTCACCATCTGGCGACAACCTGGAACAACAACGCGCTGCAAAGCGCAGCAGACGTTTTATCACTGACATCTGCAGAGAGTACCAGCTCGAGGAGAACAGTCTCGACAGTTTCACTGAGGTAATATTCTCTTCTTTCACTCGATTGATACTAATTATCTGCCAGCTGAGTACAGATGAGATGTTGGTCGTTCTGTTTGCGAACTTGCTAGCAATCGAGCGTTCCAGGAAGCGCGACGACACATCAGCCTTCATTCGTTCCAAAGCATTTAAGGTAACCCCATTACTCCTCGCCGCAGACTCGCTACTAGCCACAACTAACGGGTGTCGGGCAAGGATATCATGAAAGACCGCTTGCGCTCCTGTCTTCTCTCTCCAAACTTGACCGCCTATCTCTCAGATCTCCCTGAGAACATATGGGTATGCTCCGAGTCAATGGCACCAAAAACATAGGCACTCATGCTGATATTCGAACCAGGCTTTCTTGAAGAACAACGTAGATATGTTCAGGATTCCTCCCCCGGCCTTGGAAGATCCAGAACTTTCTGAGTTCATCGACAGCTTGATGAAAGATGTCCTTACAAAGCAACGTTCAAGCATTAAGACCAAGGTAAGGTCACGACTCGTGATACATGCCAAAACTGGTATTGCTAACGACAGGACCATAGATTACCACCGCTATTAACCAACAGATGCACATTTCCCACCTTGCCAAGTCTCTCGCGCCCCCTGGATACTATGAGGTCACAACTGGCCAATGGGCTCGTTTCGCCTTCTTGGTATGTATTGGCCTAGGCGCATCGTATATTTTTGCGCTCACTCACCCCTCTATTGTGCCAGCGTGCAAGCCTTGAGACCTTCAACGAGCTTGTGAACAAGTCCATGGAGCAAAAAGTGGCCGCCCTCAAGACAAAACGGGATAACTCAATTGCTGGAGATGACGAGCCTGAGTCCGAGCTTGAAAACTCCAGTGAGGAGGACAACGCTGCGAAGCCTCGAGCGAAGTCGCGATCCTGGAATACGACCAACTATTGGGAATATGTCGATTCTTTACTTCTGGAGGTACAAAGCAGTGTCGAGCAAGGTGATTTGACCGCAGAGCAGCGCAGAAAGAAGTATGAAGAGTAGGTTGACTTCTCTCGACGTTTCTAGCTTAAGCATCCTACATCCGAGTCTCACCCATAACCTGTTTCGCAGATTCTTTACTTCATGCCTTCAGCACGACCTCAAGAAGTATCCGACCACCAAGAAGAGCTGCGGGATCCCTGCCGTTGATCAAGTCACATCGGTCCTGCATCGTTCTATCCATGATGCACTTGTTTGGTAATTTTGTGCGCTCCGTTGTTCTCTTATATTATCATCTACTTCTCTTCCGAGTCTTTCTTCACCTTCATTAATCTCTCGAGTCGTCATTGACTTGGACACTCTCGCTGCCCCTGACAATCATTAATTTCACTTTACCGCGAGTTACCATTCGCTTGACCTGGGCCCTCCCCACCTCCCCTCCCTAGTACACCTACAATCGTTTAGTGCCAGTGTGCTCACATCGTAACGATACACTACTCATACCAGATACCAAACCTGAATGGTATAATGTTTTGCTATATACCTGTGCGTGAATGATGGATGTAAGCGACCCGAAGTCGTCATAATGCGGATCGAGTGTGCATTCAATTGGTTAGTAGATGTTCTATGTAACACATCCCGAGTGACACAAACCATGCAAACCAAACATCCATCCGACTCAGTAGTGACTATTTGACCTAACGTACTGCGGATGATGATGTATAACACATAAATTATTCATCTTGTCTGAGACTTTTTGTATAGTTTGAACTTGGTTCGTGCACCACTTGCACAGATGACATGAGGCCGATAATGCAGCTGTCCACTGAACGTCATGATAGTCATAACCAAAACAGCGGTTATAATAGCAAAAAAACATTGCACCGATACATTGTATTCGACTGAATAAAATAAAATACCTATGTTCCTTGTAATATAAACTTGGTATTTGGCATACTGTTGATTATGTGAAACCCCAGACGTGAAGCAGATATCGACTCTGGGGTCACTGGTATCATCTTATTGGAAGCATCGCCGTCATGTCGGATCTTTGATAAGCGTGCAATGATACAGTGGGTCATACAAGTACAATGAATGTGGTATACCATCTACCTTAAAGGTCAACAGTAACCCCCATGGTTGACAAGTCCATCAAGAAACAAAGGACGGAAAATATTGGTAACACATATACACCACCTCAGCCTGACATAAGCTAATTTTAGTGTCAGTAAGACGTTAGCTTACTTTAAGCGTGTAGTAATTCGTAATGTTTCCGTGTGACCTCTTCCAAGTTCCAACCATTTGCCTTGCTACACACAAGTCATGTCCCGCGTTCCCCAGGCCAGATCGACGGTCAAAACCACGCTGGTCCCTCCGTCTTCCCGCTCTCGTGCGCCGTCCCCGTCCAAGCCATCTGCTAGTTCAGTAGCTACACCCTCGACGCCTCGTGTTCGCACCAAGTCAGTCCCGAAGTCACCTTCCAAGTCGATTCGTAGAGCTCCGCCCGAAGTAGAGGTTCCGGTTCCCAAGACACCTCTGAATCTCAAAGAAGCCATCGCGCTCAAACGTGCAGAAACTAAAAAGGCGGCTACCAAACAGGCCGTCAGCGGAGGCATTGGCTTCGATAACTTTGACACCTTAGAGGATGCTATTCCCGGTGCCAGTCCGACCAAGAAAGAGGCGGATGAGAACGTTGATCTCGGTCGGTGGTCCATAAAAGAAGCCATCGAGCGTGCCCGGAATACAGGTGTGGACATCTTTTCTTCCCTGCACCCGGAAAGCTTACCTGACAAGGTTTGTATGATAGGCGCTATCAATCTTTCCTCGCGTTCATTGCCATGCCTACCGTCCGCCCTATTTGAAATCCACTTGGGAATGAAGCCTGACGCACTGAAGTCAGTACTTCAGGAACCCCCGATAGGGATCTCAGAAGCCCCAGGAAAACGACCCGGACAACGCGAAGGACCTGCATGGTTTGAAGCACAAGACCTGCAAGTACTGAAAGCGTGGAACAATGAGATCGTTGAGATCCAACACGAGATCTCACTATTCGGGTCACTCAAGTCGATCGATGTATGTCTGTTCATGTTCTCCTCACCAGCAATGTATCTTACTAATTACCACCAAAGCTACACCAGAACAATATCCGCGCTCTACCGGACACCTTCGCTGACCTGACAGCGCTTACTAGCCTAGATCTATCGCATAACTCCTTAACATCGGTCCCTATTAATATTTTCGCACTCCCTTCACTCTCCATCCTAAATCTCTCGCATAACGCCCTTGTCGCTTTGCCATTTGGTGAACCGTTTTCAGGCTCCTTTCGTCGATCACGAACAGACACGTATAGCGCTGGTGGATTCTTCGGCCCAGTGATCATTCGCGCCAATGAGCCTTTACCACGCCTTCTGACGCTAGACGTCTCCTTCAACAAGCTGAACGCTTCCACCATGGATCACAAGAACCTTCCCGTCGGCTTATCCAAAATTGACTTGTCCTCCAATCCTATCGCATCAGACAACTCGGATTCTTCGGCCCTTATTCGTGCGCTTGCGGGGCTTAGTCAACTTAAAGAGCTTCGCCTAGCTCATGCGGACATCGGCGATGATGCATTTCCGGCTGCTCTCCTTGCTGACGTTTCTCGGAGTTTCTCTTCGTTGCGCGTTCTCGATTTGGAAGAGACGCGGGTAAACGTTGAAGCTGTAACGTTGGCACTTTCAGGCTTGAAACAGTCAATTGTGTTTGATGTGACAGCGGACGGGGCACGGGAAGACACTCTCAGGATAACTGTGGGGAAGAAGGACCTGAGGGAAGCTTGGGAGATTGAAGCTGAGCGTAGAGCGAGACATAGGAGCGGAAAGTCGCTGGCGGACGCAGGTCCAACATCAGGCACCGCGGATCCTCCCTCACGCGAAGCGCCAGCAAAGGAAGCATGGGAGATCGAAGCAGAGCAGGGCTTGCTGACCGAGGGCGGTCGGAGACGTGCAAGAGCGGCGGCGGCAGCCGAATCTTCGCCCACATCAGCGAGTGCACCATCCACAGATGGGAAACGATGTTTGGTCTTCGGTATCGGTCATCCAAGTTCATCCCCACCGCAAGGTGTTCCATTGGCGTCATTCAACTTGAGCACCCCTGAGTACTACGACGCGGCTACCCAGACGCTCACGCTCCCCCCTTCAGCCCCCCCTCCGAGATCGCACGCAAGGTCGTTTTCGCTTGTTACATCAGCATTGAATGTACGGGCTCCCCAAGGAAAAACCGATATTGCTTTGCCTACCCCAAGTCTTCCTATTGCGGCCTTATGCCCTCAGTCTTTCGCACAATCGCTCAAGATCCTCATACTCAGCAACCGAAAGCTGGACTTATCCGTCTCTTTACCCTCTGAATCAGACGCAGGGGTAATACCCACTCTCGAAGAGCTCGTCATGGATGGATGTGGCTTTGGCGATAACGTTACGGTGACACGCCAGGTTGAGGGGAGCCCATCTCCGATCAAATCGAGCCAGCCTCTTTTGCCATTGCTTACACGACTGTTCCCTAACCTGAGGACGCTGGATGTCTCTTATAACGCGCTGACGTCCGCCGCATTGCAAAAGGACGTGCTGATCGCCCTCATCATGTTTCAGGATGGCGCTAGCCGTGCAGGGCTGAGGCACCTCCGGCTTCAAGGAAACCGTATCACAACGCTGGACGGCTTTCAAGGGATGGCCGAGATCTTCAAAGGCCACCGCTCCGTACCCGACTGGAAGCTCGAAGAATTAGACTTGAGGGACAACGAAATCGTCAAGTTGCCTCCAGAACTCGGCCTGTTGCCGCTGGATGTCTTGTTGGTAGATGGGAACGTGTAAGAATCTTTCGCAGTATGGTGTATACCACGAACTCATCCTAGTTTGCAAAGTTTCCGGATTCCCCAGAGGAGAATTTGGGAGCGTGAGGGGACCAGGGGTTTGTTGAGCTGGTTGCGCGGGCGAATAGAATAAAAGAAGCTGATAGTCCATCACGCTCGCATTGATAGTAAGTACATAGCTCGTAAACAACGTAAAATTATCGCAGCATTTGGATTTGTTCAATGGCACACAAATCATGATGAATGTGATGTCTGAGAGTCGATAAACCAAAAATTTCAACCAGCAAATCAAACATGATGCATGATGCCCAGCCTCGCCCACGATGACTGCTTAAAGACTCGTATATGAGCTCAAATGCCTATACTCACGAGAAGACGGACCGTCTCCAAAAAACATTGGCAGGGTAGATTCAAGTTCGTGGCCAGATCGGTGAGCGTGGTGAGACAGCAGTTGGAGGACGACCCAGGTGAAACAGGTGTAAGGAAAATGGCGGACAGGCGTCTTGTCACGCCAGGCGAGCAGCCCACGATGCCTTCTAGATCTAGATGTGGCCAGGGCGCACAGGGCGGAACTTCGCAAATGTTATTTGGTAGTAGTTGCCCGAACTTAGCTTACACATCCGACGAGTCTGTACTCTCAGTCACCACTGGAAGTCCGAAAGCAAAGTGACTACATAAGCCTTGATTCGTCAACTCTGTGTCTACTACTGCAAGGTTGTCAGCTTCGCGTCTGTCGAGAATTTTTCAACTATCAACAA
>QFES01001932.1:0-12252 GCA_003316375.1 Tylopilus plumbeoviolaceoides
CACTGCTGAGTCCTGATTACGCTCCCAAAATGCCCTTAAAATTATCGCCGCATCCCTCCACCACCTACGAAGATTCAGGCGATGAAGTAATGAACGAAGATTAAAATGGATCGCTGGATACGCTCCTTGCTCGCTTTGTTCCACAATCGCACCAGGCCGTGCCGTTGTGGCTCAACATGGATGTATACGTACCCATTCGATTCCCTAAACTATACTTTATCTAATTCTGGTGACTGCCCCCTCACTATCTCCTTTACAGTGGCTGCGACTTCATTATCTCGTTCATGTATTGCCTTGCTTCGTTATGTTCGTTATGTGCCGTTGGCTCTTTCTTGCCTATGCCCATACCGGTCTGTCTATCCACACACATCACTAGCACGTTGACATACCTTCCAACCACGGACACGCTTGTTGGCTCTACGGGGTTAGAACGAGCTCTCACAATCATTTTTGATCGTTCTGGTTGCAAGCGAAGCTAAAGGTTCATGCCAAGCCAGGAGTTGTCATAGATGCGTGTACAGGAAGTGTCGACTCGCTGTATACTAGTAACGTAGGGTGGTTACCGTGGTGCATCATCGTCAAACTAGGTGGAATTGGTTGCTGCAAATCAATTGAACGAGGCAGGTCGGGTGGACTCGAGTACAGTAGTAGGTGCTACGAATGGCATCCAGTATCCATTGTCCTCGGGGGGGGCGAGCTCGTTCCATACTTGAACATCGCTGCCTCGGCAGAAGAAAAAACGTTGGAAGCCGTCTTGTTGTGTCGCGGCGTAAACAATTAGTACAGAAAACGCAACCAGATACGCACTGGGAGCGTTCATCCCGGAAACTGTGGTGTACTTCGATATCGGAGGGAAGCCCAGGGGAAAGCGACGAATCTAGGCCATGACGAGGTTCACGTCGGTGAGGAGATACAAGCTAACATGATGCGCGAACGTTTAAACTGTAGCGTTAGACTCAGATGTATACTCACGTATCAGATCATGATGGATTAGTCCCTTGGTGCGCCACAATGACAGTGCTGAGACTTGGATCATATACCCTGTTAGAAATCAGTTCCTACCACTCAACCAGGTGCTGTGGAGCGGAGTGAAGCTCACAGTACTGGACAGTGTTGCCGTCTCCACCCGATGCCACTGGCTGTAAGCTAGCGGTATTACTGCAGCCATCTTAGTATGTAGGGGAAGGTGTCAGGCTTGGAACATGTCACTATAAATTCAGGAATGTACAATGATTTACCTCCGCACGTCCATGAGAGGGTCGTCGATGGAGGGCAATACGCCGCTTTTGCAAAGTAAGCTTACAGAGTCAATTCATCAATCTGAGAAGTCGTCAGTGTCGTAAGGCGGCCAATGCTCTGCCTCGAGACCAGGGTGGTAAGGAAAGCATGCACAGCAGCAATCCCGAGGAGGGTAGCGATAAGGAAGGAAGCAATGATAGAGCTGCACCAACAGCAAATTACATGAATATGCAATGTGGGAGTTGATTGAGAAAAATCTGGGCGCAATGCCACATTAGATCTTATGACATTTATACGCGGTGCAGGATTTATTGATCAGAAGATGATGGAAGGTGGCTGACAAGAGGATCAATGCAAGGACAGAGATATGACAGTTCTCGCACGGCAATTTTACGTTCACCAAGGCTTGGTGAGCCCAGTTGGGGTTAAAACGGTGAGTTGGCCTTCGAACATTCGCTCCACTTGATAGGAAACTGCGCTGCCAGGTACAACCAGGATCCGGACCCTGCATCATTAACACGATCAGCCAGACTGCACGCCACTTCGCTAATTGGAAGTACATACACACTTGGCTCTTGACAAGTATGCATTTGCCGACTGACATGGATTCATATAACTGAGAACGCTCTTGGATCGTGAGGGAGATCCCTCTAGTGGAATTCGTGCTAACACTCTAGCATGCAGCCTGTATTTTATACCTGGAACCGACAATCAGTGAGTCCCTCGACATGCTCGAAGGATATGTACAGTGGAGCACCTCGTCCGTCATCAATTCATTAAAGGTATCTAAGCGCGCGGAGCACGAAAGTTGATGATGCAATGCCACTGTATGCCAGCTCAGCATGACGCAACACGCCCGCGAAGCCTTGGCAGCCGCTGATATGTAGTCATCCGAGCGCAGAATCATATGCACTGATGCGGTGATTGCTGGGTCGCTTGTAAAGATGTCTGAGTAGAGCGGATGATCTGTGGATCATTGGCGATGTACATTGATTGGGTTGTCTTGGCCTGCCATTGTTTTGTTTCGTCTCGGGGATTAAAGAAATGTCATACAAACTCAAGGTTAGCACCGGGGGGTCGATCGACCTAAATTCAAAACTCCGACTATGGCGCCGAACTCAATTGAAACGGGCGTCGATAACGGACAAGATGTCGAATTTCAAATCTATCATGGGCAATGTGTTACGATTCCGTTGTAAGGTCCATCATGGTTCGCCTCATCGCTCTCAAAGATATTCGGCACGTCACCAACGATGCATTCCGTGCTTGGGTTGTCCTGACCTGGTTTCATTTTACCAGTGCATCAACGTCTCGATACTGTTGGAACTACAACTGGTAAATACTTACCTGGACATGCTGCCCATTCGCCAGTTTCCCTGATGTGCACCTCGCCAGAAGGGTGTACGAATCCTAGGAACCTTCCGGGAACAATCGGAATCGGGTCTTTTAGGTTGTTAACGTGTGTGATGTGCAAGTTGGTATCAACGTAGTTTGCAAATGCTTGATTGCCGACGCGCGGTAGACCATAGAGGATGGTCTTGAACGTGGTTCCGGAAGGAAGGTGAAGTGGGAGGTAAACCGAGTCAAGGAGAGAGAGCGCAGCACCTACGTGCATTGAGCAGTGTTAGGACGAGATAAAAATCGTGATCATGGAGGTTTGGCTGAACTCACCGAGAGAGTGACCAACCATCGTCACAGATTTTGTTGCGTACTTGGACATTGCTGTCTCGACAGCAGAAAGAATGACCGATGCCGTTCTATTGTGTTGGAGCGTGGAGGATCAGTTCTCGATTGCAAGTCACACAAAACCAGGTACGTACCGAGCCTGATCATCCCGGAAACCACTGTGCACCTCGATATCGGAGGAAATCCCAGGGAAGAGCGTCGAATCTAGACCACCCAAGAAAACGTTTACATCGGTGACGAGGGCCAAACTGATATGGTGCACGAACGCCAGCTGAGCATGAACCGTTGTGTTAGATGTGACAAACTCACATTTGAGATGTGTTCGTTCCTTGGTGTGCCACGATGACCGAGTTGAGACTTGGATCATATCCGACATACCCTGTGAGAAGTTGCTATCACTCAACTGGGAGGAAGGAGGGTTTGGATCTCACAGAATTGGATAGCGTTGCCATCTCCACCCGTTGCCACAGGCTTGAAGGCAGCGTTGTTACTACAGGCAGCTACGCAGGGGGTATCAAGCCCGGAGCATTCCATGATAGAGGACGATGATTTACCTCCACACGTCCACGAGTGGGTCGTTGAAGGAGGGCAATATGCCGCTTTCGCAAAGTAAGTGTACGGAGTGAAGGCGTCAATTTGAGAGGTCGTCAGAGCAGTGATACTCTGCCTTGAGACCAGACTAGGGGAAGCCTGCGCAGCGGCAATCCCTAGGAGGGTAGCGATGAGGGTCGAAGCCATGATATGTGCGAGCAGTAGAATATACGACTGTGCAATATAAGACTGATCTGGGGGCGACTCGAATCCTGTGCGAAATCGCATCGGGTTCTATGGACAGCTCACATGCAGTGCGGGATCTATTGATCAGAAGATGGTGGACTGTGGCTGGAAGAAAGCTCAGCTGAGCGGCCGAAATGTTTACGTTGCACACAGATACGATTGCTTGTGCATGGCCGGCCGCCAAATTATGTTGGCGAACCCAACCCATTAAGGATTGAATGGGCATCAAACGTGGTTCATGCCGGATCAAGTACAGCCCGGATGGCTTCTGAGATGAACGTCATATTTCCCATCACATGGTTAACTGGAGGTACCGCGAGCCGGCCTTGAAACACGCAGGCACACAGGGATCGCTCGTCTGATGAAATAGCAGCACGGCCTATATTTGATACCTGGAAATCGACGAAATCAATCATCAATGGGGTCCCTCAACACGTTGCAGTATGCTATGAGTACCTGGTTGATCTACGGGCGTGGGCGTTGCGGTCGGATCATGGCCGTGTGTCACTAGCAACTGTGCGTGCCACCTCAGCTGGCAGCCAAGCCATCATGCCAAACCATTCGGATGGCCAATGGCTCGACATGTCCGCGAAGCCCCGATATTTTACAGCCGATCGTGCGCAGAGTGACTTCCAGCGCGTGATGCACTTGATGATTGGAGTCTCGCAGATTGAATGAAGGCGCTTAACTCAGTACTATTTTTGCCACTGAAGGTCACGTGGTAAGGCGCATGCGGTCCTCGGCTAACGATAACAAACCATTAAATGCAACACAACATCTGCAATAAATAAGGGTACAATGAGTCAGCCTACGCTATGAGGTAAAAAGGGGAGACGAAATAGAGGATGTCAATGTCGCGTCCTTTGTTGAGCCTCTGGCGCTCTCATCTACTCCTCATCCTCGAACCGTAATATCTGTGCATCTTCTTCGATAGGCAAGTCTCGGTACCCGCGACGTGATCGATATCCTATGTTAAGTGATTCCAACTTCGAGGCAACATATTCGTATGCAATACCCCCCAGTCCGATAAGGAACCAGGGCACTGAGGCAAGCGTGTCGAGAATGTCCGAACGTGGGCTCATGTACCCGCTCGAGTATTCACTAGGAAGTCGAATCGTTCTAAGGAGTCCGCGCATATGTCAGTAAGTAGTCAACTTCGATGCATGATAACTCACCCTCTAGCAAGCCCGCTCTTCTTGTACCACCACCAGCCCACGAGCGCGGTAATTGCGAAGGGGAACAAAAACACCATTGTCCAGAAGAAAGTACCGTGGCCCCTGATTCCAGGACAGAGGTGTCGTGTTCCACGGTCAGGTCGGTTACCTCCTTCACAGCTGGAGCGGGTGACTTTACGGTATGCGGTTCGTTCATACCAGTATTCGTTGCCGCGACAAGAATCATCGTTAGAGAGGGGTGAAGTCTCCGGTACTGGTACGCATTTCCCTTCGGCATTCTTCGCGTAATTGAATTCGCTGTGAAAACATTGCGAAAAGGGTGTTATATTTACAGTGCGTCGGGTGATCCCACTTACCACTCAAAGTCGTCCGCTCCACAAGTACAGTTGTGGACGAGGTCGTGCGTCAGTGTAATCTCCTTCCCAACAACGCAATTAGCGTCGCGCTTGCGTCGTCGATAAAGTACCTGCACTGATGTTCATAATTGCCTGGAATATAAGAGTAGGAGGGTACCTGACGACCAAAAAGACACGCCTCGGTTCTTCCCTCACTCGGACTCCAGAGTTCGAAGTCATCGTGAGCTGGATCATCCCGATTGAACTGACCTACCAGGAAAATAGTTAGTTCACAGCAAGCTACTACATGTGCGAACCTACATTTTCGATGAGTCAGCGAGCTAAAGTCTAGATGGACAATCGTTGATGAAGAGGAGCCGGGTGTGCTCCCGAGGAGCATGAACTTCCTGCTTGTGTCTTCGGGAACTGTGATAATTGTGTTGATCCTCAGCTTTTCATTGCTGAATTTGTGCTCCCGCCACGAGAGACCCTCGTCCGTAGTGAACAAGACGTGGTCTGTTGGCTCTTCGTCATTGACGATCAGAATAATTGATCCAGAATCGCCAAATTCCCAGAGGAAGGCATCTTTGTGAACTTCCTCCCACGTAAAACCACCGTCACGGGAAAGGAAAGTATCACTCTCTGTGTAAGGAGCGAGTACTTCGCCCACATTGCCGACTGCCATGACGACACCTACAACGCCTGGGCTGCTGTATGTTGCCCGTGCGTCTCTACGTTCCGTGAATCCATGTACATGAAAGGCACAGCTCTGCAAAAATCAATATATAATCAACCACCGAGTCAAATAGAGGCCACATACAGTTGTTGAACAATCGTACGGCCTCCCTTGGGAATCAACCTTCGGTGGTGCAAGAGGTTTCCAACTTCCACCTATAAGTTTACTAATCAAGACACCCGTGTCAGGTTTCGACATTGAAAATGCTCACCATCGTTATGCGTAATCTTTGTTTGGAGTACTTTCACCCCGTTAAGGGTCGCCTCCGCAGGATTTGCCACAACGTTGACCAATGCGATGCCATCCAGTCCAGCAAACTTTTCGAAATCAACATATCCAAACTCGTT
This sequence comes from Tylopilus plumbeoviolaceoides, assembly GCA_003316375.1. Taxonomy (NCBI): domain Eukaryota; kingdom Fungi; phylum Basidiomycota; class Agaricomycetes; order Boletales; family Boletaceae; genus Tylopilus; species Tylopilus plumbeoviolaceoides. The sequence continues at coordinate 6,296 of QFES01001932.1, forward strand.
CCTATTCACGTTCTCTATTGACACTCCAAAGTAAGTTCCATTGGAGTTAGATTTGAGGATGTTGCCCCAGTAAGGGTGCGGCCACTCGGACATAGTCATATGCAGGAAGACCGAGTCGGTGCTTGATTCTAGCACTGTATAAGCCTGTGCATCACATGAGTAGCCGAGCAGAAGGCGACGGATACGCCTAAACATACATGTGTTTCGGGATGCATGCCAGGAGGGAACTTTCCACTCGCAAATGTCAGTCCATCAAGCGAGACTTGGAGATCTAAGGAATTCCTTGCAGGAAGGTACTTTTAAAAGGTAAGTTCACGTACTTTACAAGGGATCATAATGCTACAACGTACCTCGGCCACAATCAAGTATTCCCAGAACTTTGTAAAACCAACGACATGCTCAAAAAGCTTCGTCTTCTTGGCATAGTAATTTCTGCCTGAAATCAGTTGTAATGCATTTTCATTCCCAAAGAGGCGCTGGGAACCCTGCTTAGTTTGGTACGACTCGCACAAGATCTGGGTTGAGTCGACGAGAAGTTCTTTGTCGCGAGCCCAGTCGCAGTTGCGAACATAGTCTTCAATGCGTTTCCAGGTCCGTCCATGGTCATATGAATAATGGGCTTGCGCACGGCACTTCTGTGCGTCACCCTCACAGCCAACGTCGCCGATCCAGATAATGAAGTCGGAGCGGGGTTGGAATCGAAGCACCGGGACCCTGAATGAGTTCGGAGGCGATGGTGCATTTGCTGTATTCCAGAGGCGACCGCCATCTGTGGTGTAGAAATATTTGGTAGATTCGGTGATGAGGTAGGCTCGTTCGTTCGAGTGCGTGTGCATGTAGAATCCCAAAAAGCGTTCCTCGAATTTTTGTTGCCAACTAAGCCCCTCGTTGCTCGATTGCCAAATGGTGTTGTCATCCAGTAAGACAAGAACAGTCTAATACATAGGTTGAATTGGTGTGCAGCGGGCAAAAGTCATATACTCACATTCGATTCTTTGAAGAATTGGTACTGGATGACCTTGGCATTGAACTGGTGCTGAATACAAAATCAGCAAGGAGCCAGCGCAACATTGGCCAAACGACTTACAACTTGGTCGGTGATTTCGCCCTCTACAGGTTCCGCTATATTCAGACACCAGCGTTTCAGTTCCACCCGCTGGATTCGTGAACAAAAAGTACTCACCCTGCGAACACGGTTTTCGTATAGGAGCGTCCTTCTTTATACCCTGTCCCGCGTCACACATATCACCTGCTATCAACCTATAGCCGGATGAACCCATGTATGTATCGTCAGCTCTGCCCGAGGTGCACACATTGCTCGGGATACGCTCAAGCCCTGCCGGAACACATTTATCACCACTCCGAACGAAGTTATAGTCACTTGAGTAAGGTCATGATTGAGATGAACGCACAGCGCTATCGAACAACACCTACCACTCGTAGTCATGATCTTGACAAGGGCATCGATCTTCGTGGACAACCGGGTCAACAAACTTGTTACCGACATAGCAGTCCGCATCGGCCTTGCGACGGTTATACCATTGCTGAAATTCAGTCTGTTAAGTATTCTCCGCTGAATATATGGTAGAACCCACCTTGGCACCCATCAAACACTCTGAATCAGGCTTCGCACGCGCATACCACCTCTCGAAGTCTTTATCTTTACACTTTCGCGATCGTGTGCCGGCGAAATCAAGATGTATGACAGCATACCGCCCAACAGCTTCCTTTTGATCCTTCCGCGGAAGCTGGGCAAGTAGAATGAACTTTTGGGAAGTAGCATCGCTGACGGTGGTTAACGCAGTAGCGCGCACGCTGACACCCAGGTCGAAAGATTTCCTGACATCCGCCGACGTGGTGAGTTGAATGTATAGAGACCGTATCGTCAACTTACCAAGTACGTCCGAAATCGGTAGAATAGATCACAGTGTCGGTCACTTCCTCGTCATTAATGGCCAAGATAATACTGCCGGAGTCCCCAAACTCGTAGATATGGGCCCCTCTCCGGACCATACGCCACGTAAGTCCAGCGTCCGTACTTAGGAATGTGTCGCACTCTTCATAAGGGGAAAGTTGCTTTCCAATGGAGCCGACACCCATTACGAGGCCAGGAGCAGTGGAGGAGAAGATGGGTCCAAAGTTATGGGGGTCTGTGACGGAATACAGGTGCAATGAACATTCGTCGAGGTTGGAAGGATTACATGAAATCTTCTTTCCATCGATGTCTTCCGGGGGTGCACGAATGGAGGACCAGTTGCTACCTTCCGCAGTGTCAAGACGAAATAAAAGGACGAGGGCTATAGCGCGACGTACCATCATCAAACGTGATCATTGATCTCAGCTTCTTCGAAGTTTTTTGCCTCTCTACTTCCCGAGCGTTCAGCACCAGGTTCGCAATACCAACTCCAGAAACCCCATGCACGTTCTCGTAGTCCACATATCCGGCCATATCGCGATTTGTATCTTTAAGGCTCTCCACAAAGTAGGTGCCGTTCGAGTTGCTTACGAACAGCGTGCCAATCGTGCTTTGGTCTTGGAGCATCACGTCTACAGCTAATGAGTGGATAGTGGACTCAACGATGGTGTATGCATTCTGCCGTAGACGCGCTTGGGATGCATGCGGGAACTGTGCCCTAGCCCACTCCTTTGTGTCCACGGTCACATACAACTGCATGTCACCATCGCTCCCGGCCCTCAGGTCCTTCAATGCAACGACTGCGAACTTGGACACAATGGCAAAAGCGGCGACGCCCTTGGCATTCTTTCCGATTCCGAGGTCCTCTATGTTGGTAGTGTGGAAAAAGTCGGAAGAGGAGTAGAGGCGAGAGGATGAAAGTGAGTGGGAAGCTCCGGTGCTAGACGAATCGAATGCGACACAGTAAATTAGGTCGTCGTGAGCACTGTGCTTGAAGTCCTTGGAGCTGTGCGCGAACTGACAAGTTGACGTATCCTTGAACAGTTCTTTTGGTCTGGAAGAAAATCCGTCAGTGGTGTAGTATGTCTAAACAGGTTGAGCGTGTGATGAGTAGTTAGGGCAGCAGACACCTACCATGTCAGTGCAAAGCTCGTTCCAGCCCACTCGGTCGCAAGCGAGTCCCTGATACAGTATGTGATCCCATTTTTTAGAATGGAAGGAAAGTGGGCGGGATGCATAGCTAAGGGGAGCTGGTACGTCGAATGAGCGCCAAGTCTTGCCACGATCTTCGGTGCGGTAATGAGTCGTCCCATCCGTCAGCGCGAATGCCTGTTGTGATACTTGAGGATGGATTTAGAAAGCACCTGAGAGATAATACCTACATAACTACTGTCAAATGGGTGCGGTATCACCATGGATATTGCAGCGGGAATATCTGCCCTAGTCCAGGATTTGCCTTCGTCCTGAGAGACATGAAGTTCTCCAACAAATATGTCGTGGTAGACGACGCTCTGCAGTACATAAATTAAACAATGTTATCGTGGGGTATTTGTGTTTGGACGCGAACATACCGAGGTGTCTTCAAAGAAGAATAGTCTGCCTGGCAAGTTGTCAAAGTAGTTTATAGTGGCTTGTGGTTCTTGCGCCGTAGAAAACCCAACGTGAAATAAAGATACGAGGGCCGCCCAGAGTAGGGCAATAGTTCTGCGGTAGAACGCCATGATGGACGAGTAGTACGTGTCCCCGTAAGGCACAGCCGCGGCGGTGGCGAGAAAGGAGGCTGCGCCCAGTTTACCACGCACATTCCATTTATGCATATGTCCCCCCTGAGTATTACTTTCAAGTTACCCGACGCCACGTTTAAATTTGGCACGCATCGTCAACTAGCTCTTTCCCCAATTGCGCGATGTTTGACTGGCTCGCGCTGCCAGAAAATGTAGCGTCTAGGCTATTTCCTCTATTATAGACGCTTATTCTTCTCCTGAGGAAACAGGTGATTTACAGTGCGCTAACATGGAGGTGAGTGTCTCTTGTATTACGGTCTGATTCAACAAATGGTCTTATGTCTTGAAAACCCATTTTTCGCCTCTTACGATGATTACCTAGCAGTATAAATGTCAAGACGAGGTAGTATGCCTTTCATCCGTGCTCTTCGCCGCTTTTTTCCCCCATGAGGTCATTTAACGCAATCGCGTCCGTTCCTCTCTCCGCGTGGGCAGCATACTGCTCCACTGCAGCGCACCGGAACCAATCTCAAGAGATATCCAGATGCAGATCGCGCGCGTGCTACATTATAAAGCACAGTGCACTCAGCGGCACGGCTACCACGACCGCATCCAACCTCGTATATGGCCATTATACAACGGAGGTGGGAATCGGCAGCCCTCCGACTTACTACAACCTCATTGTCGGCACCGGTTCCTCCAACACTCTCTGCGAGTGCGGTCGATCGATTCAGGTCAAACGGGGTAACACTCTGGTTGTAGAACCAGCCGTCCATGTGTTCAGACGTCTGCCACCTTTACCTCGAGGGAGCAATTTGATGTTGAGTAGTGCCAGTGGACCCACGGGTGATCAGTGTAAGAACTTCGTAGCCGTTTTATGCTCGATCTTAACAGTCAGTAGTCCTCGACCAGGTGATCTTGGTCCTAGCCTTATCAACCCCAGCCAATCGATTGGCAATGCGACGACCTCGTTTATCGGCTTCGATGGTGTCAATGGTGTCATCGGGTCTGGGCCCATCGATCTCACAGAGGGGACGCTCACCACCAACCATTCCGTTTATGAACAACCTTGTGATGCAAGATCAAGCATGAAATGCCCGGTGTTCACTTCGCTCCATCGACGAACTACACGATACAAACTCATACAATCCATGGCCCATTTTATCTGCTGCTAGAACTGGCGTAGATGGTGCGCTGACTTACGGAGGCACCAACCCAAGCTTTGTACGAGTGCATTTTTAACATCATGCTCGTCATCTTGCCTCAACGGCTTTCTAACTAGCACAGGACCGATGTGACCTACGTTCCTGTAACAACGACCCATCCAGCCTCGAGATACAGGGGCATAAACATCACATACGGAACCCAAACCGTCATCCCGAAGGATAGTTGATACTGGAATCTCGTGTATGCTTCCACTCGTACTTGTATGTCTAGAGATGACGCAAATATCGTATTTAACAGCGATCCTTCTCGTCGTCGACTCCTTTTTGTATCTTTCGACGCAACCCCGAGAGCGGCGGTGGATCCGTCCACGGGCCTCATTCAAATTCCATCCTTGGAATGAAACCCCTCAACTTTACAATTGTTCACGCTGGATGTCGTTGACCAACTAATTCCAACTGAAGAGAATGACTCGGAAGCATGGGGTGGGGTAGCTGGGAAAAATTACAGTGTAATTGACTACATGGAAGCGACAACGGTGAGGTTTTCGGGCAAAAGTTAATAGGGAAGTATTACACTAAGTAATGGGTTGTCTTTGAAAAGCCCAAGTCGACTGACCAGTTTTGACGGGTGTTTGATATGGAGGGTCAATGCGTCGGATTTTCTCAAAAGTTCTGATGCTCCATCTTACAGACAATTCCGACCAACTTTCTGATCCTTCAGGAGGAGCACTGCTAAAAGCAGCCAAAGGTGAGGTTCTATTATGTCGCACCGCCGTCTTGTAGATCTTTAGTTTCCCGATCCAATTAGAAACCTATAGCGAATGCATGTTTGTAGAAAGGCTTCCGTCACACTGGCAGATCTCGCTGAAGTCACGATTCATCAAATCGTGATCTCATACAGATGTTCCATGTTGCTACTGTCAGACTGGTACGTCATACAAACATTATATACACAACACTTCCAGTTCTTGTACCAGTTCTTGTCCGTTAGCGAGAAAGACTATCTTTTCAGTAAGTAACTTTTGCCACCCTTCCCTCTCCGAGTTTTTATACAACAGGAAGCCAAAGTATTGTTTGTCACGGTAGAGTATACCTTCATCAGGGTTACCAGTCCATCCATAGTCAATGACTCCAATCGCCATGCGTTTAGCT
>QFES01001937.1:0-10822 GCA_003316375.1 Tylopilus plumbeoviolaceoides
ATGTCGCTGCCTCTGTCATATACGACGGTGGAGAAGATGCGATGGCCCTTGGTCGGCCGGCAACGTCAAGTCCCCCTCCGACAAATGGAACGTCTCGCAAACCAAGTGGGGACTCTTTCGGCAAGGGACCTGGTTCTCGTCCCGACTCAAAATTGTCGCCGAGTATAGAGAACGCCACCGTCAAATCGCAGGAGACGTTTGGGTCCAATGGAGGCGTCGCAGAAGTTATGGGAGTCAAGTTACCTTTTTCGCCGATGACTTCACCCGAACCACCCTCGTTCTCGACGAATTCGAGCCTCTCGGTTCGCTCACCTACTCCCGGAAACCAAGGACCTCCTCACCAATCGCCTGGGTCGCCCGGCAGGACATCAAGATCTCCCACTACTGCCTCTACCTCTTACTCGATTTTAACGTCCCCCCATTCTTTGTTGGAAAAAGACCTACCATCTATTCAAGCTCTGCAGGCCTCTCAAGCCCTCTCTCCACCCTCGAGGGCGATGATGATGCAAAGTCCCTCGAACCCAGTTCCCCCTGTGCCTGATAAACGAATGTCACCGCCTCCTCAATCTCTCTCTTCGACGCCTGTCTCAAAAGTTATTCCAGCACCCCAACCGACTGATCCCCAGAGTGTATTCACGGATGCGCTGTTCTTTATGCAGCAGCTGGATGAAAAACCGGCCCAACCACGCCGGGTGCCCACGACTATTTCCGAAAAGTCAGATTCGACTTCTGTATCAGAACCTGCTCTCCCAGCACATGCTCCTCTCTCAGGTGCAGCCTCTCCTTCTCAGCCCGGAATGGTCTCGGAACCCTCGCTTAGCGGATCTCGGATCGCAATGGGCCGCAAACCTTCTGGTGCACGTGCTTTACCGCTTAGCGGCGCTAGCCGAGGTCTAAATCAAGATTCGGTTTCTTTACCAGAGCGACAACATCTTCACAGGGCCCCCGACAACGACGTCGACACCATGTCTGACCGCGATGGCCGCTCAGCTGCGCCAGCACTGAAGAACGCTCACATAGACGACGTGAACGCGGACGCCCTCGCCGCGTTGTCGTTTTTGGACGTCGACCCTGGTCCCGCTCCTCCACCTCCGAAACAGCCTGTGGTGAGCACTTCCGTGGACGACGCTGCAAAGCCACCCCCTCCCCTCCCTCCGTCATCACCCCAACCAACAGAGGACCCGTCATCTGCTGGGAGCTCGGAAAACGTTGCACAGTTTAAATCAACGTTTGCGCCGTCAAAGCAGGCTGTGCAACGCAAGGCGAGATTACAGGCACAACAAGCCGCGCATCAGGCTGCCGTTCACAGGCCTGGGAGAGCGAACGGAAAACGTGGTTCAACTCCAAGAGCGTCAGGCTGGAATGAAACCAGCGATGAGGAAGAAGAGGAAGAAGAGGAAGAGGATGCCGATTCCGACGAGGAGCCCTCGACCACAGGTAGCAAACTCCCTCCTCAACCTCAAGCGGCCGTTCATGCGCCCATCCCTGCCCCTGCACCAGTCGGTGTCACGCCGACTCGACCTCTCCGGCCACAGAGCCGCACACAATCGCCAGTTGAGGTTGCCACCGCAACCGATGCCAATCCATATGCCCAATTGCGACACCCCCGTGGTCTTCCTCCTGTTCCCAGACCACAAACACAAGGTGACTCCATCTCTTTTTTCGTTTCGTGGGCTTGGGTTGACGAATGCAATCAGGTACCATTGGCATGCACGATGACAGCCTCAACGGTATGCCCCCTCAACGACGTTTCGTCAGTGATCAACGTTCGCGGACCCCCGACGAAGGTGCTCCGGCGCGTCGCCTTTCTGATCTCCCTCAGCAGACGCAGACGCCACTGCGGCATACTATCTGGACACAAGTACTTGATGCCAATCGTCAGCCTGGAACGTATATGCCGCCCCCGGAGGCACCTCCCCAGCCGCAAAGGGATACCTTTATACAGCTGGAGCCCGCGTCTCAAAGCATGACTAAAGCATTCACGCCGCATGGTTTACTCTCTGCAGGTATGCAAGATAAACAAGACCGTTCTGCAAAGCGACAGGAAGAACTGGCACGCGAAAATGGAGCATCGCTGATCAATGTTCCAAATAAACCGCCACCGCCTCAGACGGGTCTCCTTGGAGCGATCACTGCACACGAACGTGAACGCAAGCGTGAAGGTGGTGTTGGTGCAGCCTTGACGGAACGCGAACGCGAAAAGAGACTCGCCGAAGACCGTCAACGAAAACTGGACGAATTCCAACGTCAACAACTAGAAATGGCACAGTCTGGCATGTTCGGCGGTCAATTCACGATGGGCATGAATCCTATGATGGGCAATCCAATGATGAACCCCATGATGCCAATGAACCCGATGATGACGGGGACAGGCCCAATGATGCCTCCAGCCAACCCGATGATGGCAGGAGCATTCATGGGCTATCCGAATATGATGCCCGGCTATGGTAGTCAACCTTACATGTTCGCGGCACAGCAAGCGGCTCAAGCAGCCTATCAACAAGCTATGATGGCGTTCTCGGCCGGTGGGGATGGCATACATGCTTCACCTATGGCTCCCATGATGACAGGGGGCGGGATGGGCTTTGATCCTCGCATGTCCATGATGGGGATGCCGATGATGAATCCGGGGATTCCGATGGGAGGCGCTATGGGGCCTGGTATGGGTGGTGGCATGGGCATGATGGGCGGTATGGGCGGTATGGGGATGCAGATGACAGGTGGCTCTGCCTTCGACGCACGATTCTCTCCTACCGGCATGGATGACTTGCGGCCGCCTGGTGTTCTCGGCGGACCGAATCGCTCTGGCAATCATTCGTCGCGGAACAGCTCTGCTGGACAAGCGTCCCCGGCTGGACCACGTCCCGTGGATGCACCCGACCGTGCTCGTGACAGCCCTAAAAACTGATGACTCGCTACCATCATGACTCGGACGTGGGCTGCGTTGGCGTTTTAAAATTGCCTGGTTCTGAGTTTATGACCTTATGACCTTACTTGCTTGTCTTCGCCCGGTATCATGTTTGGTGTTTTTGGTGTCTGGACGTTTTCATAACGCTCATCTATGTTTAATTTTCTGCACTCGTATGTAGTCCGTGATATCAAAGTTTGTGCCGGTTCGGAAGCGCGACTTTGTCACCGACCACCTTGTTCTACAACAACGGTTCAGTCATTCACAATCAAGTATGGGTGTCAAGTCTCTCTGGAGTCTTCTCGCGCCCGTTGGCCGTCCAGTTCCGTGCGTGTACCACATTCCATAAGGGATATCGTACATTCACCGCCGGCGCTCACAGGCTTGAAACTATGGAAGGGAAGGCCCTTGCGATCGACTCGAGCATATGGATCTACCAATTCCAAGCCACCATGCGCGACAAGGAGGGCCGCGCCCTCGTGAACGCGCACGTCCTTGGCTTCCTCCGTCGCCTCTGCAAGCTCCTGTTCTACGGCATCCGTCCCGTGTTTGTCTTTGACGGCGGTGCACCTGCGCTGAAGCGAAACACGATCGTACGTGGTCCCACCGTATGTCGACGCGTTCCGCTGACGCTCCCCCGGTTTAGTCTGAGCGCAAGAAAAAGAAGAGCGGTGCCGCTGCTAGCCATGCCAAGATCGCCGAGAGGCTTCTCGCGGCGCAGATGCGACGCGAAGCGCTCGCGCATGCTCAGGCTTCTCAGTACGTACTGTCCCGTATGGTGGTTTCAAGCGTGTTACTGATCAGTGTAACCATCTCAGTCCGCCTGTGTCCAAGGGCAAGCAAAAGGTACCTTCGGGTCCGGTCGTTCTCGACGAGAACACGGTGTACCTCGAGGATATCGCCGGTGCCGTGGTCAAGACGCCTGCAAAGAAGAAGGACGCACCGGTGTCGCCACCGTCCTCGAAAAAGAAGAACCGCTTTCACGACCACGATCCGTACAAGTTGCCCGAGGTCAACATGGAGGAGCAAGTCGCAAAAGCGACGCACACGCATGCACCCGATCCGCGTTTAGCCACGGAGGAAGAGTTGCGCGCGTTCATCGAGGAAATGCGTCCAGAAGATTTCGACGTCGCATCGCCGGCTTTTCGCGAGCTCCCGACGGAAGTACAATACGAGATCGTGGGCGATCTGCGTCTCAAGTCGAGACAGACGTCATACAAGCGCCTGCAAAACATGTTGCGGAAAGCCACTACCCCGTTGGACTTTTCTAGACAGCAGATCAAGAACCTGCAACAACGTAACGCACTCACGCAGCAGCTTCTGATGACGACAGATAGTATTGGCAAAGCGCATATCACCATTCCTGTTCGTATTGCGAGCGAACGCAACAGGGAGTATCTCCTGATCAAGAATGAAGGCACAGATGGCGGGTGGATTCTTGGTATTCGAGACGAGGGCACCCGTACAAATCCTATCGAAATCGACCAGGATACACGGCCTCCCGTGAACGACGGCGACAGTGACAGTGACATGGAGATGGAGGAAGTCGACATGTACGGCACCAGTGCCCTCGTCCGCTGTGCAATGTATTGACGTGGCTTCTCAGACCAAGCACCGCTCTGCCTGATCCAGACCTTCGGGAGTATCAGCGAAGCATGGCCTTGTCCGCAATTGCGCAACGGTCCCAAAAAGCCGCAACGTCTCAGCCAGTACAACGCCGTGCGAAGCCACAGCGGCTGTTCGATCTGGATGACGAAGATGACCTGCCTCGGATTCAGACTTCAGAGTCTGATGAAGAGGATGCTGAACTTGCTGTTGCCATCCAAGCTTCACTTGACTCTCAGCGTGCATCGGCAGCCAGGCCATTATCCACCCAGAGCGCGACGCGATCCGTCACGACAACCTCTGCTCGCCTCCACTCTTATGACGACGGCGACGATTTGTACACTTCCCCGTCTCGACTCGAGACGGCATTATCAATTGCGGGCGCTGGTCCGACTCCACGCAGAACCTTGGGAAGTCACACCCAACAAGCTGCCCAATCATCATTATTCGGAACGCCATCTCTGCTGTTGCCTCAAAAGGTCCTTGTACATCCATCTTCACCGCCTCGCCCCATCGATGCCGCGCGGCCATTGGAAGAGCCTCCGTTGTCCCCGGCATCAATACTACCGCGTTTGTCTCCCGCACTTGATACGACTTCTCCGGTTCTCCTCGCTCACGCTGGTGAAGAATCAGATGTAGATGACGACATGGAAGAGATAGTCATGGCTCCACCGATCTCCGCGTCTCTGGGCAGTGTTTTCCCTCCAGCACAATCTCCGCCTCCGCCCACGATCGGAGACCACCGTGATGACGCTGTGCAGACACCCGTCCTTCATGCACCATTCGATCTGCCCCGAGCATCATCTCCGAGGCCGACGGTGTCGCCTCCCGAAGTCCATGTACATGAAGAGGAAAGTGATCACTCCACCATCGAGTGGTCCCGCTCACCGTCTCCCGTTGGTGGGCCCTCGACAGGTGGGGTGTCTGCTACCGAACGGAAAACGGAGAAGGACGAGAGTTGGGATGCCGCGCAGGAGATGGATCCTCACCAAGAAGCGGGAGAATTTGCCAGATTCATCTCTCAGATGAAGGGGAAGGATTTGGACACCGTTAGAGTTGAGATTGATGAAGAGATAAGGGAGCTGAATCGACAGAAGAAGGCGGCGATTCGAGACTCAGAAGACGTCACGCAGCACATGATTTCTCAGATCATGGTAGGTCTTTCGCTTCGGTGTTTGAGAGTCTTTATCATGTTGATGGATCCAGCTTATGCTACGCCTATTTGGTACCCCCTACATTACCGCTCCAATGGAAGCGGAAGCGCAATGCGCTGAACTCGTGTCCTTAGGGTTGGTGGACGGTATCATTACCGACGACTCTGACGTATTCCTCTTCGGAGGGATGCGAGTCTACAAGAACATGTTTAACCAATCCAAAACAGTTGAATGCTTTCTACTGTCTGATCTAGCTCGAGAGCTAGGCCTTGAACGCGATACCCTTGTACGGTTAGCATATCTGCTGGGTAGCGATTACGTGGAGGGGTTGCCTGGTGTCGGTCCAGTCGTGGCCATGGAGCTTATGAAAGAATTTCCTGGGCAAGACGGCCTCCACAAATTCAAGGATTGGTGGGCAAAAGTTCAAAGCGGCCGGGACCGAGAAGAAGACAACGACACCAAGTTCAGAAAGCGATTTGTAAGTTTTACACCCTAGAATCTCCCACAGGGCGGTCTTGACACGCTGGTATTCCAGAAAAGGAAGTTCAGGGACCTCTACCTTGCGGCTGAATGGCCTAATCCCCTCGTTGTAAGTTGTCACCCCAATCTGTCAATTATCCCTTACCTAGAAACGGCAATCTACAGAGGGATGCCTACTATCATCCTACCGTCGACTCGTCAGAGGAACCCTTTAAGTGGGGCATGCCTGACCTCGATGCACTTCGGCAGTGAGTGATTTAGCAAGGAAAATCGTGTACACTTGTTCATCTTGAACCAAGTTTCTTGCGCGAAGAATTAAGCTGGAATGAGACCAAGGTCGACGATCTGCTGCTACCGATTATACAGAAAATGAGCCGGCGTAATCAAGTAAGATTATCCACATAAGCGTACGATCTGATGGCTCATATCCTACTACAAGGCCCTTGCTGCGAACAGACAAGGAAACTTGAATACCTTTCTGGACGTCGATTCCGGAGCCGGATCACACGCCCCTCGAAAACGACAAGCGTACGCAAGCAAGCGGTTGCAACAGGTCGTTTCTGAGTTTCGGAAAGAGCGGGCAAAGGCACAAGGTCGAAAAACGGGGTCTCCTCCCCCTTCCCAAGAAGGCGATTCTGCGCCCGAGGAAACAGGGCTACCGAAAAAACGCCGCAGGACAACGGCATCCAACAAAAGGAAGCAGGACCCAAAGAGAGGTAGTGTTCAGACGGGGAAGACTCGGCAGAAGAGGGTAAATGACAGGCTTCAAGATATGGACGCGGGCATAACAGCATCTGCTGAGGAAGAGAGCATGGATGACGGAGAGGTCAGTGGTTTAGCTGATGTCATTCCGTCACGACCACTCGCGGTCCAATTGCGTCCTCGTCCGGAGCCCAAAAAGAAAATGGATGCAGACTTTGCCGAAGATACGTTGTCATCCGCTGAACAGCTTTGAGAATGATAGTGGATCGTATCATATCTGGTGTTCCGTAGTTTCATTGAAGATTTATGGGGGTTGTCTTGGATGACAGTCGCCAAATAGCGATACATGTGACACGCGGGCGTAACGATACGAATGATCTCGACTAAGTTCCTATTTTCCGGGGGCTGTTCTCGGATCTGAGAGACAGACAAGTTATAGACAATTTTCAAGGGGGAGGTACGCCAATACAACACAGCCTACTCTTCGTCGTCTATGGTCTCCTCCCTGGCCTAGGGGACGGTTCATTGTTGTTCCGAAGATTTTATGAAGTGGTGCATACCTTGTTTTCCTCCAATCCGCCAAGCTCCCGTACAAGGCCGGAGAATGGATACTCCCGAGGTACGGTAGGCCTCTCCGGTGCTAGCACAAATTTGCAGAGAAAGCCAAAGGCCACAAAAGCGGAAGCCGCAAGAGTTAATTGGAACAAAGCTGTCCGAGGAGGTACGACAGAAATATCTGGGCCCCACATAGATAGAACTTCTTCGCATTCCGGAACCTGGGGTGCATGTGGTCAGCTCCGTTGCAATGCACATTGGCACGGATGACACGACGGACGGGATCACCAAAGTTGCGCCTCATTTGCTGGTCCCACCAGCCGCGCGGTGGTAGCGTTTGGCTGGATTGCCATGGTAGCTCGGGATAGTCGCCGAGCTGAGGGTCTTTCTCGTGGACGGCGGAGGTGGAGGCGGGCCTGCACCAGCGGAGGGGCTTGAGGTGTTGTCGTCTCGCTGCGGCGGCGAGGTGTGTGAGGCGTATGGCTCTCATAGTGAACGACGAGCAAGCGCGGGAGGGCGCGATGTCGGCCGGACGAGAGACCCCGAAGGACTGAGAGAGACCCCAGACAGTCGACTGGAATTTAATTTCGCGCGGGGGCATTCCGTCAAGCGACTTCCGGCGGTGTCAATTTAGATTCTCTGACCCTGTCTGTCGTGAACTGTATAAAATCTACAGGGAGACGCTGCGGCCATCATGCAGCGCGTATTCTGAAAATTTGCGGGCAATCGCTTACCCCACCATACCCCCTTCACGTTAGGCCCGTAAGCCGTTATATAGAACCGGCCTTGGCTCGTACACCATCGCCGGCTCCACCCCCACCCGGACTGTTAAGTGTGTAATCTGCCTCTGCCAGGCTTATGGCTATTCACTAACTTATATCGTGCTCCACAGTCTGGTTGATGCCCCTGCAATAGCAATCATCATGACTATGGCGTTCACCTCCTGTATTAGGGACGTCGAAAAACAGCTACCTAGAGAGCCCACGCACCGACGTCCCCCTGGTGAAGTTATTTTGCCCCTCACCTATACGAACGATCTTGTAAATTTGTAAGCGGTGATGCCCTCTCGTCGTCCATGACACACTGACCCCACCGCTCGTTGTCCGTTAGCGATCACTGGGATCACATGTTCATAACAAACTGTTGTAAAAGTTTGACGCTGTATAACTTTGACGGGCCCCCATCCACTGTGCTTGACCTTGGGTGCGGTCGTGGCCTTTGGGCGATAGAAGCCGCCAAACAGTGGCAGGTAATATGATCTCACGCTCCCTACGTCCCTATACTGACAACAACATCAGGGTAGTACGATTGTGGGCTTTGATGTGAACCCCGTACAGCCCAGGCTTGCTTTGCTTGACAAAGGCCTAGCCCGCAGGCTGAAATGGGTTCACGGAAACCTGTATGGCTCTCGATTGCCTGTCCTGGACAGCTTTGCTCACACAACCGCAACCTTATCAGACTGGATGGACTTCCGTTTCTTGACGGTCAATTTAACTTTGTAAGGATGGTTCGGATGGGTCTTCACATCCCAGAAGACGAGGTTAGTGTGCCATGTTGTCAAGTTGCTGTTTGATCCGTCGCTAATGAGCTGTTTTGCAACTGATGTGTAGTGGGGATACGTACTTGCGGTAAGCATTCCGTTATGTTGTTACTTTCGTAATCATTCATTGCTCTCGTGTACATTTCAGGAAATCTCGCGTGTGCTCGCCCCGGACGGCGTCTTGGAGGTGCGAAATGAGTGTCGAACCTGAAACTGCTGAACCTGACCTATGGCTCAGATAATTGAGGAAGATCTGATCTTCCCAGGATCCCAATCTCTATACCCTAGCATCCCAGCGAGCAGGCGATCGTCTGGGCACAGTTCACCGCGTAGCTCGAATACTGCCGTCTCAACGTCCACCCCCTTTACCAAGTCAGACCCCTCGATTACTGGGAGTGGGTCGAAGAGCGCGCACTGGGACCTCTTGCTCGGCTCGGCATCCTCCCTCTCTCTCGCGACGCGCGCTACAGACCATAAACACCCATCACCCCCTGACCCTCGAGATCATTCTAGGCTTTGGCGTGCATGGGAGGAAATGTTAAGTGACAGATTCCTCGCCCCAAACTTAATCTCCATTTTGCCATTCCATCTCGACGCTTGGTTCAGCGAGATTCAAACCCATCCGCCCCTCGAGGTTCCCCTTCCACCGAGCTCATTGTGCAAGCGATGCACTACACCGACAAACGCGATGCCCGACCTCATCGACCCAGATTCATTGTTCGAGCTACGAGCGATGTCGTCAACCGCATCCCCGGAATCGGATGACGAAACCTTGTGTTCGTCCATCAGGAAATCTTCTCACAGGGGTGTATCATCGTGGGCCTCCATGCATTTAGCTCGAACTGTCCGGACGATCGTGGCATGCAAAGAGTCTATATGGCAAGCTTACGAAAAAGTATACGGGCAAGATCCTTTGATTCCTTCGCTCGTGAGATCGGCGCAAGAAAAGTACCTCAAGAAGCATTTTGATCGGGTTCAGTCTACGATGAATCCACTTCGCGACTACTTTGAACGTGACTGGATCAATTGGGAAATGTGAGTAATACCGATTTTGGCTCCGACTCTCTAAACTGACGATCTGCGTGTTTCAGTGACATGTCTGATCGTACTTCCGTGCGAGGAAGCATTCGAGCCGAGTTATCTTGGAACGAGCCATTCGGAAAACCCCCGGAGTGGCGTGCCTGGTTCAACTCTTTACCCCCAACTACTGACGAGAGTGAACACGACGAGAGGTTCGAACTTTGCCGCAGATTGCGCGGGTTCGTGTGTTTCAAGCAGGACGTGGTAGCGACGAACGGCGGACGTCGATGATTTTTATACCTGTTTACGAGCGATACCAGTGATGAAGAGAACGAAAACAGTCATGTTTAGATCGGTAGGCAAAGATACCCACGTAACCAAACTGTATAGTAGTCTGTAGGCATACACTAACTGGTAAACTTTGGTGGCTCAAGGCAATGTCACCGATGGTCAGACTGTAACTAACTGGCCGTTGGTAAAATGCTCATCGACTCCAGTTCGACGGTGTCAACGTCCTGATCCGGAAAGTTGCCTAATCGGGACTGCGTTCAGCCCTTGCCAATGATCCCAATATCGTACTACCTGCTCTCTTGCACGACACGATTATCTTTCGCATAACCCAGCCTTTCTGACGCAAATAACCATGGCTGAAACCCAAGCTCCAAAACCAGCTGAAAAGCCGCGATTGATATCAGAGGCTGACATCACCAAATACAAAGTACGGCTAAAATCATTCCGTACAAAGGGGATCCCCAAGTGACTGGATTTCTTAGGCAGCTGGAGACATCGTAAACGATGTCATGAAAAAACTCGTCGCATTCTGTATTGAAGGGCAAAAGGTCATCGATCTTTGCGTCG
>QFES01001938.1:0-18027 GCA_003316375.1 Tylopilus plumbeoviolaceoides
GATACCCACGAAACCACTGCCCATTCCCTCCCCGAGAACGAGGGTCACAACGACGACGATGCGTACCACTTGCCTCATCTCACCACCCCCGACTCTTTCACGTCGCGGCACAACGAGGACGAGCCCATTCCCCCTGGAGAATGGGGGTGATGGCGACGACGACGCATGCCACTCGCCTCACATTACAACCCCCAAGTCTTTTCACAATGGAGCGCAACGATGACGAGGACATGGCGATACACCATCACCCACACTGTAAGTAACGTAAGGTGGTTGGGAAGGTGATAGGGTGCGAGGGGATTTGTCCCAAGGGATTCTTGGTGGTTTCCTATGAGTAGGAGGATGATGCTCCACGTATCCGTGCACTGATGGGGGGAACCCGACGTTTCCGATGCGCGGGAAAGTGCGGAAATGCGAGTCCAGAGAGCGGATGACGAAGAGGGAGTGTGAAACCAGTGGGGAATGTCGTAGAAGATAGTGGGAAATGGCCCAAGACGAGGTGCACAGACACTCGACTGGACAGAGACACGAGAACGACAGAGAGTCTGGAAACACGGATTCCGGATACGAACAGCAACGGCGCTGTCGACAAAGACGAGAAAGATCCTGCGCACGGGCAGGAGACCTTCAGATGGCAAACAGGAAGATATATTTGAAGTCCCGAGGACAAGGCTTTATAGTCTGGGCATACCCAGACTTTCTAACTCTATTGGAAATGGTGAAAACGTCCCTGCACGTCGCACTAGGGACTGTCTAGTGATGTCAAAACAAACAAGGGTAGTCCAGAACAAGATAGATGAGCGTCGACCAACTGATCCGGACGCGAACGAATAGTAAAACATGAATCTGGAATATCCGGAGCGCGGGAAACATCCGGATAAGCACGGATAAAAACGGATCACTCACGGATTGCACGGGACGGACACAGACTGCAGCAGGACTCTTGAGGGACATATTGGGGGATACCTGGGAACCTGTGAAAAGCCTCTCTACAACCGTAGGATCCACTGGATTCCTACAACGCCACCACCACCCATTTCCTCTCGTGAACAAGGGTGATGGCGACGACAATGACGCGTGCCACTCACCTCGCATTACCACTCTCGAGTCTTTCAAGACGCTGCGCAACGAGGATGAGGGCATGGCAATACACACACACATGGCACCACTGCCCATTCCCTCTCGAGAACGGGGGTGATGGCGACGATGACGCATGCCACTCGCCTCGCATTACCACCCCCAAGTCTTTCATGACGGAGTGCAACGAGGACGAGGACTTGGCGGCACACGCGCCCACTCCACCACCGCCCATTGCTCTCAAGAACGAGGGTGATGGCGATGACTACGACGCGTGCCACTCACCTCGCATTACAACTCTCGAGTCTTTCAAGACGCTGCGCAACGAGGGCGAGGACACACAATACATGCACCCACGCCACCACTGCCCATTCCCTCTCGAGAACGAGGGTAATGATGACAATGCATGCCATTCGCCCCACATCACCACCACTGGGTCCTTCCAAATGCAGAGCAATGGGGACGACCTAGTGAATCACCCACCCATGGTGTTTCCCTCCCAAGGCCGAGGCTGATGATGATGGGACCAACGAGGAAAGCCAAAGAGAGCAAATGCAATGATGTAATGATGATGGACAGGAGGATAGATGAGGACCTGGATGACAGATTGGCTGCCCCTAGACCTTTGCACATAGTTAATGTCTTTTCATAGATTATATGTTTTGAATGTGATGAATTTTTTGTTTGCAATGGAAGCACTGCATAGCTTGGTCTTCAAGTTGAAAGTAAAATACCCATCAACAATGCTGGCTTGGACATTCTCAAACAGACTATCAGCTTATGATATTCATTAAAATGGTCAGACAGGCAGGGATTTGAAGAAATTCTACAACACTATTACCTCTGTTTGAAAGCCTGTGAAATACTATGACAGACTATGTAGAGACTATGGTATGACTAGGACACTCTATGAAATCACTGTGTATGTGGAACCTTGCTATGAGTGCTATCACAGTGGACAGCTCTGGATCAACCTAGACAGTCACTTCAGGATTTGCTGATGTTATCTGCATTCTTGCACTTATTCTTTCCTCAAAGCATAGAAGTTCAAACTCTATTGCGAGAAACCGGTGCAATTATCTCCGGATCTGGTGCATTGTACTATATCTTCGAGACGGTCAAATGTTCTTGGAGACCGAAGGATTTGGATATCTACGTTACTGAACCAAGGTTCAAGATGCTCTTCGAAGGGTTGCACTCTCAAGGCTATACGCAGGTTCGCGCGCACCCTGTCAGAGAACTTTACACAGGAAATCTGATCAGACGTGTCGTTCGTCTCACGAATTCTATTCATGAAGTGGACATCATCATCGCTCGAACCTCCTCTCCCATCGTTCCAATCTTCCAGTTCCATTCATCAATTGTGATGAACTAGTACGTCTCTGCCGATACATTTTTCTCTGCATATCCCACTCTGACCTCTCGTCGTGTCGGGTTCATCAATCCCTGGTTAGAAATCAAGAAAATGTACTCACCATCAACCTTGTTCTCACTGCGCAAATACCGACTCCGTGGCTATACATTATGCTCACCTTCAGGAATATGGACTGCAGACATTATAAGGTGAGATGTTGCGGAATTGTTCTGTGTCCCGGTGAGCTGACACATTGTTTGAATAGGGAAGGATTTGCACATGTTTGCGATCATACGAAGGAGTGCCCTTGCGCAGAGAGATCAAACAGGGGTCTCAACTGTTTATTGGCATCTATTCATCGCGAGCATTCGACGTCAGGATTCGTTCGCCAACTCCCAATTGAAAGAGAGAAGGTAGTGTGGAAGTTGTCGAATGTTAGATGTGATGGTTTTCCTAGTACCGCGCAAGGCCAGCCACGTATCTCTGTGCTTACGAGGTACTAGGATACAGAGAGGAAGCACAAGTACGAAAAGACTGTTTGATTTGTGGTAGGTGATGCGCTAGTCCGTACGATTCGTAGATTTATCTATGTTAGCAGTCACAAGAAGCATTTGCGACGTGGTGTTCAGTATGCATGCATACTGTTTCGTGGTGTTTGGAATGAGTAACTTGTACTGGGGTGTTCTTATGTCCACGATACAATGATCGATACGTTTGTATTGGAGATTAACCAAACACTGTGCGGTACATGTTGTTAGATACATAATCCTTCAATTTCTCCTTTCACTTTCTCATCGTCCGAGGTCTGATCTGCAGCACTGTGCAGTAGATTGATGGAGAGGAATTCGAACTGAGCATGTTGTCCCCATTTCTTCGTTTGCTCGTTCTTCGATCGGAAGTGGCTTAGCTTACATTCCATCAGGACAAGATCGTTCTTCTTCAGCTGAGATGCCGGTAGGAGGTTCATTTCATGCTTACTCCGCAGCTTGTCTCGAGCATCATATACAGCACTGAAAATGACCTGCAGAAGAAGTAAGTGAAGTGGGGAGCATCTATATCACAATACTTTCGTACAGATGGAACATCATCGCTGGGAGACTGCCACTTAACAGTGCGTAGAGCAGGAGTTGAGTTGTCGAATACTGTTAGCCACAGTCAGCATAAGTGAAGGTGTTGCAAGCGATGACGTGCATACCATTCAATGGCACAGAGAGTCCAGCGAGAAGATTTTGAGTTTGTGCGGTGAGCTCGTCAGACAGAGGTGCAATAGACACAGATGCCTGTCGCAGAATCTCCCCACCTTTGGAGAACCAGGTAGAAACAAGGTGACCGACGATCCAAATGACAATCAGGTTGTTGGTGCGTGGATCGCATATATTCTTGCGCTGATCACACTTAGGATGATATTTACCCCAAGTAGCGAGAGGAGGTAGATTGCCAAGCGAGTAAATGTTCGCATTTTCATTCACATAATGTGACAGAGCGAAAATACGCCTGAGTACGACACATGTAGTGCTGAGTAAAGAGATGGATTAGAGACAGGTGTTGCTTACTCTTTCAGATCATTTGAATACTCGATGATCAAGCTGTTATCGACCAAGTTGTTTGTCGGTTTCGGAATAATCGTTTGGACACATTGAGTAGGCGTGTTCATGCTTTCTTTCCCCTTTCTTTCCCCCTTTTCTGTGACATAGTTACGCGCAGATGATGACGGCTGCACAGTCACTGAGTTTTGAAGAGATTGTGTCTCTGCAGGATTAGAGGAATTTTCTACCGGCTGCCGATCACTGTGATTGCAATTATTGTCAATTAATATGAAGCGTTTACTTCTCCCTTAATATGTAAATTGTAAACTTACGAGGGTACACCTTTATCAGTATGACTGTGCCTGTCAATGATTGGGATGCGTAGCACAAAAGGAAGACATCAGTTACACTTACTTGTTTCTCTTGCTATTTCCTGCCTCTGCATTTTCTGCTGCATCACATTTGCCCATTTGTGTCAGTTACGTTCATGTACGTTGTCGAAGAAGAGGGACGAGCACGTAACTCCTATTGAAGAGGGGTTGAAATACATTGCATTTTAAACTGAGAATAAAGATGTGGCACGTAGTACATACACTGGCAGGACATACAGCAAGGTGAAAAGAAAAAAAGTGAATGCAAGATTTAGTAAACGTTATATGAAAAGACAGAGAAGGAAAATTAGTATGACTTTGAATGAGAAGTCACAGAACGCCTGCGATTCTACAGTGAGTAATCATCGTGAACAGAGGAGAGAATGAACCTACCAGTCTCAGCTGACGTTCCAACCATCTGCACGTCAGCTATGTTTTTGCTCGTCATTTGTTCTGAAGTTCCCGCACACTAAGAGTATGGAGGGATACAACATCAATTGTAGACTGATGATGTTTGATACGTCAAGTGTAGTCGATACTGTCAGACGCTGGCCGTTTTTTCGTCGTTGCCAGTGCCTGTCAGCAAGTAAGTATGCAACAACATTGTCCAAAAATGTGTAACAAACTGAAGCAGCCTGAGAGTCATCAGAGTTATTGCACGCTTTGGACAAACGAACGATATGATTGAACACGAGATTGGTTCTTAAAATGCCACCTGCGGATGAGCATTTATCCACGACCAGTTCAAATTCCACATCTACTTCAACAAAGTCACCCAGAGATAACAACATCTCAGGCAACTTCCCTACAGAGCCTGGTTGTTCAAATGCGATTATTGGAAGCAGTGGTCGCAAAACCCATTGTTTGTCGACACTAGGAAGCCATCCACGTGTATCTGACACGAAGGGCGGAATCGCAGCAGGAGTGTACTGGAACATTGCGTATTTATCAGCTACGAAATACATTGAGCAAACGAGTTCACCTTTTCAAAGATGTTGCGTTTCAGTTGGAGGATGCCACCTAACATTTTCCCGCCGAGAGGAGTTTTCAGCGAACGAGCAAAGAATTCGCGTGCGATATTGAGTCCGTGCATTTGTGCATCCCAAGGTACATGACAGTTTCCACCACTAAGAACAATGCGCTGAATGGCACTGTGCGCAGAGGTAGGTGACCTGATAGGTTGAAAATTGAGGTGTTATGGAGTTAGATGTACATGAAAACAATGTACCCATTCCAATTTCCAAAGTCGTTGAGATGGAATTCTTTCAGAAAACCATGCACTCGACACGACACGAGATTGTGCGCAGGTCAGAGATAGAGGGAGAATTACCGACAGGGTCTTTGTATACAAAACACTTGTTTCGCAATGGATTCTTGATTTCCGGATCTTCAGTGACCTCACCAAACGCGAACATGCCTTCCAGGTCAGATGGGAAAATTTCGGAAGGTGCAAAATTTTTCTTGCCGAAGAAAGAAGAGATACGTTCATTGAGCGTAGTTGGCCAGGAAGAAAATGCGACGATGTCTGTTGTTCCTGCAAAGAACACCATTATAGTTGATGAGCGCAAAGTGTAAGAAGAATGACTTACCCCTAATTATGTTTGTCTTTATTTTGTATGCTCCTATTACACCATCAGCGTAGAGCGGGTGGTACACGTGGCGTCAAACAACATCGTCGTATCAACATCCAACTGAGTTATGCGTTGTAATTCCGATCTAAGGTCCTCAGGCAAATTAGTGAATATACGGTGAGGTGAAAACCATCTGAGAATCCCAATTCTTCTCAAACCTTTTGCTCGTGAAAGCATGACATATGCATTTTGCAGCGCTCGAGCACTGGCAAGATCAACAACGACATAATCTAGAGAAGCCCCTTGAACTTTGTAGTCTGTAAACGCCCATGCAGGGATCAGTGGCAGTTGCGATCGGCTGATCTTCACCCGTCCAAGTGAACGTGACAATGAATAGGAAAACTGACAAGATTGTGGAAAAATAGGTACGATAGAATTTCCAATCCCTTCGAGTTCTATTGAGCTATTTGGTACCTCTACGAAAGCGCATATTGCCTCTCTCCCTTCAGGTGTGTTCCGGTACATGATTTGATTCAAAATACCCTGAGATCCGTTTACCACTTTGTGTTGCATTGAAAGATTTTCAGTGATCATTACCGGCATTCCAAGTACTAAAGGTAAACGCCCGAGAAGCTCTTTACTCTCCTTTGTTCGTATCTGACTCACTTTCAAGTGATTTCTCCCAACCAGGGTTTTACCGTCTATCTTATCAACACTAAGATAAGAATGAAACTCTTGCTGAGTTCGCTGTGCAAACTGCCGTGCACGTACTTCATTGAACTGATCACGCAGGCGTCGCTCACCAAATATAACAGGAGCTTCACACAGAAGGTGATATTCTTCGGGAGATTGAACTGACAATCGATCCATGAGTCTACCCTTGATGTAATCGTAGTCAGAGGCAGTAGATGATGATGACATCACATTCTTCCCCACTCGTGTTCGTGACAGAAAGTGAACAAAAGCAGGATCTTGTTTTGCACGCATGTTTTGCTTTAATTCAACAACATGTGTCAGCTGTCACCAGATGCTTGCACCAAACAATGCTGTTTGTCCTGACACTGTTTCTTTTGTCTTCGAGGTTAATCTGTTTGTGACCTGGTATGAGAACAACGCTTGACCAAGTACAGGCCGCAACTGACAAAAATCCCCTGCGAATAAAACATTTACGCCTCCAAAAGGCATATCACGTGCAACATTCTCATAACCTTTTGCCATTGCAATGCGATCAGAAATCTGACATAACATTTCTGCAGATGTCATTGATATCTCGTCTAGAACGAGATACTTTACTTTACTCCATAGTCTTTCAAGCTCCTGTCGCTTATTGGATGAAATTTTCCCTGGTAAGAATGTCAATGCATGAATTGTGTACCCGCCAATCAAAATAGCAGCACATCCTGTCGGAGCGCTCAGTAGTAACTGTTCTGTCTGATCACACCGACGAAACATCTCCACGACAGTGTTGATGATATGGCTTTTACCTGTTCCACCCATACCACTAATGAACATCAACATCTGCTCAGAACAATTTGTCAGGAAATGTTGAGCGACAATAGAGAACGCCCTGAATTGTTCTTCATTTGAATGAAAGCCAAACTCAAGACAAATTTGGCTGACAACATTCTCACCGCTTTTGGTTCCAACCCGTTCATTTACACCACTGGCATCCTTACAGCATACTCCGATACAGTCCATCACTTCTTCAATAGACATTCCAGCTGATTCACCAATTTTTGATCGTTTCCCTTGTGGCTGTTCAACATCGTGAGCATCCGAGATTCGTGGTCGCTTCAACATTTTCTCTGCATTGATTTGAGTTTTCAGGGCCTTTAGATTTGTATTACAATCATCCTCAATATTGACAACATGCTGCCCTGCTTCTATCATTGAAGAAAGAGGCGAGATTGTCGCAAATTGGTGCACAAGTTTTCTGATGGCTATTTCGTCTTCACTCAGTCCATCTAGATTCACGTTGACATCTACATTCTCATTCACCACGTTATCATCCAGCTCTGCAACATTATCTACATTTGTATCATAATCAGCGAACAGAGCGTCAATGTCAGTCGGATTGTTTGTTACAATGTCGGGTGGAATTGATGTGGCAGATGACAGGACAAAGCCACCACTTGCTATAAGGAGCTCGTTGTGACTTGTTTTCGCGTCCTTGCATTCTGATTCGACATTCATGTTGGCTATCAATTTCTCACTCCGATCCGAGAACTGACATGCTTCATAAGCTGCGCGCCATGTCATGAAACCGTCTTTTAACTCCGTACAATCTCTCCACGGTTTGAAAAGTAAGAGCATTTGCTGGCAAAAGAGCTCTTCATTTTTTTCACGAGAAGGAATAGCATCCCCTATTAGAACAGGAATGACCTGTTCTGTTCGCATTCTAAGTGCATGTGTTTCATACTGTGGATGTTGATTGTGCGAAAACAGATATGTCTGATTAGAACAATTGTTGTGCTTTTGACGGAGGTTGTCTTCTTCCCCGAGTACCTCAGATGCTTTCACAGCAGAACGTTCAATTTCATTTCTCTTAATCTTTACAGTACATTCTGAAAATTCCCATAGATTCATGCGATCAATTTGATGATCTGTCGACCTCATTGCATAGTCGCAAAAGTCACTATTGAACGAAACATCATCAACTCTGGTGCATAAGGTGAATGAGTTTGTTGCAGGGACATTCGGTACGATATCTTCGTGCGCCTCACTGGCACCATCTTCCTCCGAATCTCGTTGACTACCGAGATCTGTATTCTTCAGTTCGCGCACAAATTCAAACATGGCAATCGTTTTGAATTTATGACTAGAGTAATAATCGCCACCACCTAATAGGTAGCTCATCACTTGCTGGTGGGACGTTTCTCGACGTGCCATCAGCGAATTCACACACTTGATCAGAAGGTTGCGCTCACGTGCTTCAGATGATGTGACGATGTCCTCCTCATACTTTTTCGAGTGACTTTGCACCGCACATTGAATTGCATCGAT
Source organism: Tylopilus plumbeoviolaceoides (assembly GCA_003316375.1). Lineage (NCBI taxonomy): Eukaryota > Fungi > Basidiomycota > Agaricomycetes > Boletales > Boletaceae > Tylopilus > Tylopilus plumbeoviolaceoides. The sequence goes on from QFES01001938.1 coordinate 8,903, forward strand.
GCCCGTGTGTACACGCAGGTCTGTTTTTGTGATGTAATCCGAAATATAATATACTAATGCTTTCGCAGCCGGACCAGAGCCAACATACTTAACATCTGTGTTGCACTGCATTAAGAACAATAAAACATCATTGTAGTTATTTATCCATGGATGGAGTCGTCGCAACACAATTGATTGTGATTCCTCGTCGACATGACTCTCTCTGCAAGTATGTCCATCAATCCGCATTCGACAATTTGCATCCGAACAGACTTCGCCCGGCTTCAAATACTTGAAACAGGTATCGCTGTGGACGTGCCAATTGCATTGAATAGCGAGTCTACAGACAAAGGAATCAAATTGTTGCACAAAATGCTGCAAATCCATGGTGTCCACACGTGGTTGAAATTCCAGCCTTGGATCGAGTTCAGTTTCTTCGCGCATCAGAGGAGACGGATCAGTTACCGGTTCTTTTGTTCCAGGCAACTCACACCAGATGATATCCTCTAACCATATGAACATTTTTTTTCTGAAGTCAGGACTCGTCTGCATCTTGTCCTGAAGTACCTGAGGGGACAGATTCCCATGTAGCCATAGTAGCAAATGACAATGTAATGTCCCTCTACCTTGAGCCTCTACCATTCCATAGTAAGCATCACATACACCAAATAGACCACAGCCTTTTCCATAGCACACTACGATATTGAGGAACATTTGAATTTCCATGTCGAAAGCTTTCGCTGCTAAGTCAGGCCGTTCAACAATGAACCGAGTGCGATCGTAATGGGACATAAGCTGCCAGTCGACTGCAGGAATTCCTCCATATCCAGCAATGAAAAATGAAGAGATATCATGCGGGTTAAGGGTGATGAAAAGCGCAGGCGTGGAATACCGACGAATCAGAGAACGAATTTCATTCCTACGACAAAGTTTGTATCCTGCACTTCCTGGGACATTTTTGGAAAGAGTACTGATACGATTTAACAGAGACAATATCGCTTTTTCATCATCTGTGTCAGCTCTCACGCTAGGATTCTTTTCCCATTTGTTAGCGAATGAAGAAAAGCAAGGTGCAAGTTCGTGAATTCGTTGAGACAGTTTATGCAGACTTTCCCCTTTCACACCGAACATGGTAGATCTGTTAACGGTACGTTTTTGCATCATATTCCAACATATGAAAGCGAAACTGGCATCCCGCACAAAAGGAGAATTATACTGTCGAAGGAGGCACCTAACTTGCAATTCAAATGACAACTTCTGATTTCCCAAACGACCCGGATGGTGAAAACCCCCTATGCCCCAGGGATCGAGATGAGGAAACAAGTAGGACATTAAACCTGGAAAATTGTCACCTATGTAACGACTCCCTGCATGGCTGCATACAAACTTCTTACGATCGAGGGCATGAGCCAAAGCACAAGCTTTCATACACTCTCGACTTTGTGATGAATGATCTCCTTCCGTATATGCAACGTTTTCCATGATCAAAGAGTCGTGGAAATCCGTCCAATCAACTTCTTCGTCTTTGTCTGGGGTACGAAAATGTTGAATACTCATGTGTTGCAATACGCCATCGTCCGCATCACCGACCTCCTCCGCAAACAAACAATTCAAATTTTCTTCACTAAAGGCAATTCCATCCGAAACATACCACTCATTATGCTGGATGAGAAAACGAATCATTTTCTCCACCCTACTCTTTCGAACCAAAACAGGCTTGAAACGATTAAGTGTGTGAGTTGTCGGTTTGTGACCCCCCCCAGTGAAGACGACACAGACAGTATCACGTATGTCATCTGCAGAAGGCAGTAAAACTTCACACAAATGAGATGGTTCCTGCGGAAAAATAGCAACATTCCCTTTGTTGTAGCACTGCGCACATTCCTCACGAACATATGCACCATTCCATGCATGTTGAATATAATGGTGAGTAATGACGGACGATTGGGCACGAGCAATAAGCATGAGATCGAACGGTGAAGCGCCTTCAAACGCGCTACTAACTTCAGCAGGCAGACTCTCTCGGCCGTAATACAAGAAATTAGCAAGTGCATACTTTGGTTGCACAGCAGGACGCTGTATAAGTGATCGACGACAGGTAGCACAAAGCCAGATCGAGTCCAACCGTTGAAGAGATTGCATACCCTCTGGACAGAGAATCGCGCCACGATACGCATGTAAGCTATACGAACGCGGGAGTGCCTCCTCAGGAATACTTGCATTCGCCAAGACACTGAAATCAATCCGATCCGAATCAACCAGCGTAATCTCGGAAACGGGAACAGACCATGAACAAACCGCACACACTGAGAAGTTGAAAGCGCTCGAAGCGGCGTAAGTTTGCCATTCTTTGACAATAGCCACTTTATCTACCCATGACATCAAATGAGGGAAGTCAACCTGCTCTGAGGTAGAGTGTGTTTCTGAAGAGCCGTAAGCGTCCAATGCAGGAACCGGAGGCACGTTTCCACCAACGTTAGTTCCGTGCGATTCTGTCAACGCTAATGTTCTTTGTTGTCGTGAATGCTTAAGCATTCGGAATATGTACTGTTTGGTGCCACAAGAGCAAGGAACATGCGATCAAATAGCGTGAAGAAGCTCTGTTCGACTTGCGCGCCGATGAAATTGAATGCCATGCTCGGTGCACAGTAACTGCAAATGAGTGCGGTTTAAGAACCTAAATTCTTCAACCAGCACTTGCACATTTTGAATGATACCGAGGAGTCAAACACCCCGGGGATACACAGCACGAGAATCAAGTGGCATGGAATGATTTCCAATAAATTCAAATTCACGGCGTAACACGTCAAACGTTACAACGTCGTCCACAGCGGACGGATGCAGAGTATGATCCGTCACGATCAGTTTTGCATCTGTGAAGAGATCATTGTCCAGCGAGAATATGAGATCGACATATTCGTAAAATAAGCACGCACATCCCTGTGACATTTTTTTCTGGTCACGAGAGCAGCTATGAAATCCAATGAGTAGCACAGTACGATGAAAAACACTGTTGAAGAAACGGAGAGTATAACATATAACAACGCTCAGCACAAGGTCAAGACAGCTAAGCAAAGTCAACGTGAACCCCAAAAGAAACTTTAGATGCTAACGACAGTTGAAAAATGGTGACACTCACATAACGTGACCCTGCTTTGAAGCTCACTATACACAGTGAAGACAATGGACGAAAGAAAAGGAGAAGGTAGTGATGCACAACCGTGACCATGAAACGAGGGGCGTGATTAGTATCTGTCATCAATCAATCTCAAATTGGAAACGCAAAAGGAGAGTGTGGCGTGGAAACTCTGTTTCGCACAGTTCCGTGAACAGATTTGAGCTTCCGACGAAGGTGAAGACCTGTCCCCTTACGGGTCCAGGAAAACGTCGATGTATCATACCCCTCTCTTTTGTACACCTTGCGCATCCGCGACCACTTATCGAGTTCCTTGGTGACCTTGTTGCCTGCGACGGACGCGCCACGGTCCGGATCCAAAGCGAGTTTCTCCCCGTCGTCATCGCGACCTGGTCGTCGAACGATCCTTAGGACCACCACGACACAAAGCCGACGAACGCACCGCAAACGCGCCTCGCATAAAGATGTTGTGGTGCTGCATCAAGCTGGTCTCGTACCCCTTGGCAAACGCCGCGGCGAGTTCGATATTCGGGTCTGTCTGCGCGATGCGTGAACGACAGACCGCGAAGGCCTTCTGTTGCGGTGCGCCTATTCTCGAGCCGCTCGTTGAGCGTGAGAAGCTCGAGTGTGGCGGATGCGAGAGGGACTTTCTATTCGGAAGCTACTTGGACGTCAACGTAGACGATGAGCAAAGGACGCACGATGGAATCAAGACATGCTGAACATGGACACGACGCCCTCTGATGCTTTCAAGAAGGCGGAGGTATCTACGCCTTTGTCTGTGATAAGCACATCGGGAAAGGACTAAGGTCCGCGGAAAGCAAGCCTTAGTTAACAGTGGCAGCCATCCTTGTGCCGTGTGTATTCAGCACGTCGACACGCGTGGTCGCTGGTTCAAAATTTCTTTAACCAACCGCCAATTTTGGATGGACCGGCATTTTCTAGAGCAAGAACATGAGCGACTGAGCTGGGCCCACAGCCAAGGTGTGTCGTCATTCTCGAATTACAGTGACGGCATCCTTGTGAATTCACCGCAAGAACCCAATGTGATATCGAGTGAATGCCGCTAACCGATTCAATATAATAGCTTTATAAGAGGCTTCAAGTTGCTCCACTTCGTCAGGTTAACATTTTCTCTCTCCTTTCTTGACCATCCCACGTTCGTTCAGCACTATGAAGTTTTTCGCGCTTGCCGCCGCCGTCACCCCTTTGCTCATGGCTTCGGCCACACTCGCTCGTTCACCACTCAAACGTGGCGAAAACACAGATACTTGTGCACACCTTGACGCGGACCTTGTGTTCCCGGACGTCGAGGTCGAGGGTGAGCCGCTCCTTCTTTCTACGTTGTGGGTTCTAACGCCATTCAGGCAAACCGTATGTTGCGGGTCACATCCACATAGGTCTCTGTGTCTCGCGCGTGAAAACATTCGTCAGTCATTATAGTGTCACCGAAGATGCCATCAAGGTCGTTGGTGCTGCAAGAGTCGAAGCGGCCGTCATTGACATGGTAAGGTTTCTCATGGCTCCGTACAGGGCGCTTCGAAGCACATTCTGACGCTGGGCCATGGACAGATCAAGCAAGAGGGTGTGCAGTGTACCTACCCACCGCACGCCATGCCTTCCGTCACCAAGAACAACGTGTGTGACTTTGTGTGCGGGGACGGTTTCTGGGCACTTTCTCCATCCCATCCCTCGTCGTGCATTTGTCCTCCACACTTGACGGAGTGTAACGGTCAATGCGGTAACTTCCCTTCGGATTGCTCTACGACTACACCTCCTTCTCGCCGTGGCGCCCAAGACCTGACGATGTGTGGCGTCCCCGGCGCAACGTCGGACAAAGCATTCAAGCGCACCGACGTCACGTCTGATTCAAACACATGTATGTCATTTCGACGTTTTAATTCCTTGGCAAGTCTATTGACCACGACCTCTGTCAGGCGGTGGCTGCGTCAAGGCTTCTCCGTTCGACAATTCCCCCGCTGCTGGGGTCAACTGTCGCGACCTGCCGGGCGTCGACAAGGCTTCATGCAAAGGCGGTAAATGTTTGGTGCAGACGTGCAAGAGCGGCTTCGAGGTCTCGGCGTCCAAGGATGCTTGCACTGCGGACCCCGTTGGAAAGAGCACGCGTGCCCTCCCAGTGTCGGATGCTCAGCATCTAGACAATGTTAGCGTACCTGCGAAGGCAGTCGATCTTGAGGGAATAAAGGCGATCGCCGTGGCTGGTGAGACACCTCGTACCGATGCAACTTTGGGTGCCCCTTCCAGAGAAATTCTCTCTGATGGCGAGGCTGTTACTCGAAAAGTTGCCAAGTAGCATGCACACCCAAGCACGGCGGAGAAATTTAGGTGCGAGGGCACATCTGGCTCGCGGTGCGGATGACTTAGAGGACTGTTGTCGGAAGTCTGCGGGGCAGTTTCTTCCATACCTTAACCACGCAAGTATTGTTAACCACAATGTCTATGATACCCAACTTGATAATGATTTGCTGTTCAGCTGGGCATTCAGTGTTTCACTGCTGGGTGCACAGCAAGATGAGGAGTCAGGTGGTCAGATTGTTCCACGCTCTACTTGGGGGAAGTGGCGAGCCGATGACATGAGGGCCCTCATCCACTGGAGTTCGGCTTTCAAGATCTAGCTGCCTAGTGACGCACTTTATAATCTCTGATGATGATAATGCTGTCTTCAACAGGGCGTGATATCATATCGCCATTGTACAATATAGAACCTTTCGAACACAAAAAATACGTTAAATAGAACAAGAGCCAATATTGAGGGACCACATGCAAACGGTTTCATTCCATCCAGACATCAACTTGGGGCTCGGAAACCTGCTGCATTGTTGTTACTACGCTCAGCACACAGAAAAGATCAGGGTAAATTACCTTGAGCTCATCAGGTGTATACCAAGCCGCAGTCACTCGCGTCCACTGGTAGTTCAGTCACAACGACCGAAACTCCGTCCAGCGTCTGAGCGTTATTGTTCGTAAGGCGATTCATGACCTCCAGTGAGATATCAAAGCCTCCCTGTGCCGTGTTAATGGCCAGGATGCTGAGAGATGTCGGAATGCCGAATGGGTCGGTGTATGTCAGCTCCCAACAGGTGCCACAGGACTCCGAATTTCAGGACAGTATCTGAGGTATTCCTCCAATGAAAGGGAAGTTGGGGAGCTCGCCAAAGGTAACATAGCCCAGGGTCATCAGACCGTACTCCCCGGTGGAGCAGGTGACATTCTCGAGGGAGGTGTTGTTCTGGTCGTACAGGGGGTCATACCTGACAAGATATGTAGCCTGAGGTAACACGGGAATAGCAAAGGCGAGTATGGCAATGATGATGATGAACTAGTTGGATCGGATGCCAGTGACCCCTCCAGGTCATCTTAGATCCATTCAGGTGGTCACCCGATGCGATGATCTGGGCTCGCCCGGTACTATGAAAGTCTTGGAAGAGTAGTCCCACCAAGAGAGCCAGTCCCACCGACCTACGACCGCTGTTCAAGTTAGTACCCGAACTGTTTCACATGGTTAAGCCCAAACCGACTTCATAACACCAGGTCACTTCGGCGATTTAGGCCTGTGCTCAGTGATAGTTAGTCTAACGGCTGTGTATCCATGATGTATCCATACCAATGAATAGCTAGATGATAGATCCTGAGACCTGCCATATCTTATGCGAGTACCCCGAACTGTTGTTGTCCGGATCGAACACCGTTATCATGATAAGCATGTCAACCTAGCCTAAGGATCGTATCACAAGTCAATGGCCTCGGACGCTCCAGGCGGTTCATTTTAATGACACGACGACATCGACGTGTATACGTTTGCAGGGTCTTCACGTTTGTTATGAGTAAAACGTCCACACAGCGGCGTAATGAGTTTAACTTGGACTGAGGAAGTGTCTTGAACGGTAGTTCTCAGGCTGAAGTTAAGTTTCTTCAGCCCTCAACTTGAATAGGTATCGTACTGTACCTTCATAGTTTACCTGACAGACTGACGTACTCTACGCGTCAGAGACAGTTGCCCGCGGAGTCGCTCTTTTGACCAGTTTCCCGTGAACGCGTTTCACCCAAGACGCGAAACAACGCCACATATATTAGGAGCCGTCCTGAGTTTATTAAGGTTCTACTCACGGCGGGCCGGGATATTCTCCGTTGCGTTCAATGACTGTGAAGGCAAGAAGAGATCAGACTCACAACTTGGGTCGTACGTACCATGCGCTTCGCTCGTCGTTTGTAGCGCTCAAAGACGGGATTTAATCAGGCCGATGTCAGTGCAAAAGCGGGAAAGACTCGGGTGCAGTGGCACAGGTGCCGAGCAAAGCGCGGAGCCAGCTGATGGTGCATGTTGTTAGAGCATGCGCAGCAATTGGGGACGTGCCAAGGTGATGTCGTCAATTTTTGGGATGTCAGTACCACTACTGACGTGTTCCCATGGTTTGATTCGATCATTCACTGTGACCAGCGATGCTGATATCGCTGAAACATTGACAGGTTTGCTACCACCACGCTAGGCACCAGCGCGTATCTCAAATCTCTTCTGGACGGTGCATCGACCGTCAGTTCGTATTAGGTCAGTGGTCTTGAAAAATGGTCCTCTTGGCGCACGTCCCCGCATGGTTCACGAAGGCTCAACTTACACCCTCAAGTGGACAAGTGCCAAGTTGCAAACTTGAAGGTCATTACGTCAGGCGTCTCTGTTTGTTTCAAGTTCGTCTCTCTATCATCTGTTTCGTTTCATATCCTAGCGCCTCATCTGCAAAGCTCCCCAATCCATACCCAAAGGCCGACAATTCGCACCGCAAGGAAACTATGGTATCTAGGTTACTGATAGTCGGCGGGCTACGCAGCCGACTGATCATGATGCTGCGCGTTTCGGTCGAGCTTCTTAAGCAGCTTGATCTCCACGTCTTGTGACGCATTCTCTCTCAAATGTTCCCTTGGCTCACACTCCTTTTCCTCATCACGTTCGTTCCTGCTCTTCCTTTGGGGTGTCGGGGCAGCAAGGCTTGTGGAAAGTTTGACTCGATCCCGGCTGGCCCATACTCCCTGTTGAACAACCTTTGGGGCGCATCTCAGGCGACGTCTGGTTCTCAATGCGTTACGCTCGACTCTCTGGTGGGCGACGTCGTGAAATGGTCCACAAAGTGGGAGTGGACGGGCGACTATTCCGTCAAGAGCTACTCCAACGTTCAATTCAACGGCGTCGACCAGCAACTGAGTGCGATCCACTCCATACCGGTGCGTAATGCGTCTTCATTTATTGTGTCTTGTTTCCACTCAAACCGGCATCGTAGACGACCTGGAAATGGTCTCAGGAGAGCAACGGCGCCGTGTATGACGTTGCCTACGATCTGTTCACAGCCGACAGCCCTGGGGCTGACAGTTATCGCAAAAATGAAATCATGATTTGGCTCGGTTACCCTGAAACCGCTGGACCCATATCCTACAGATATGACGCCCAGGGCAAGTCAATTCCTATCGAAACCGCACTCTCCTTTGCAAATCATACATGGTGCGCTTCTTTTCTCCCTCGGTAAGCTGTCTTGTCTGATGCGTATACATTGCGTTGCAGGGCCTTGCACGAGGGTAATAATGGATACAACATGGTATACTCCTTCGTAACCACGAACGGCCCCATCACCTCCTTCAGTGATGACCTTTACCCATTTTTCAAGGTAAGAGCGTCTCGCGTCCATGGTGTCGTGTTGCACATGCTGATGCTTGCATGGTATAGCACTTGATCGACCAAGGATATATCAGCGCTTCAGAGTACCTCGTGGTCGCCCAGGCTGGCACGGAGGCAACACGCGGAAACGCTACCTTTACCACGTACGTTGGCTTGCTCAGGCTCAATGATTGTAATCACCCCCGTCCGTTGGCTCACACGTTGGTTCCAGTTCCCATTACCAAATGACTGTCAACTAGCAGGTCTACGACTCGAAGAGGTTTCTTTTTTTCACATCCGGCTTGACAAAAAGGGTCCAGGCGACCATCACTCAGTATGAGTGTCACA